>WMED01007954.1:0-17267 GCA_019650415.1 Pipa parva | reverse complement strand
GGCTGAACTGGATGGACTTGTGTCTTTTTTCAGCCTTATAAACTATGTTACTATTTTATTGAAAAGTGTAGGACAACAGTCATGTATGTTGGTACCCACCAGGACACCAACAGGGGGCACAGGGGTAACTGGTGCATTTGATAGTTTAGTGAACACTGAACAATATAACTGGGAATTGGGAACTTTCACTGGGGCATGTAAAAAAGTGCGATTTTATGTTTTGGGGCCTAATTTGTCAAGTTGTGCTGGGAAATATTATTTTTCATGGCACCCCTGGTAGACACCAGCTTATAAGTAACAATATGCCACATTGGAAATGTATTAAAATGAATGTCACTAACTGACGTCACAATCATGGGAGATGCAGAATTTGTGTGGTGGTTACTCTTGAAATCACATTTTCCAAAAATTGGCTAAAACAGGACATTTAGTGAGTAATATTAGAAGTGAAAACGCAGTTTGTGCTAAAATATCTTGACATTTTACTTTGCTGGATTTATGATCAAGGCCAATGCCAGATGTATAAACTGATTTGTGGTTATAAAGCAATCACTATGATGGAGAACTCTTGGGACAGTGCTGTCAAGCCATATTTGGAAGTAAAGTCTAATATATTTATTCTGAAAACACCCAAAAAATCCGCATATTGCTTTAGAAAATCAACCCTCAATAACTGACAGATAAATCATGTGTATTGTTGGTACATTCAAGCAAGTCAATCAAAACTCTCACCCAAATTAAGTTATCAGAGAAGTAGACACTCTCTTTGGGAACAAGCTACAAATGTAATGTACCGGTTGAAATAAATAATCTACAAATGGCAACATATCAAGGGTGCCATTATACTACACAAAGCACAAAAGAAAAATGATGAAGAATCAGAGGGATAACTGCATACATCTTAATTCTGAATGCTAAAAGCAATATAAAAAAAAGCCCAGGCCGTGGCCTCATTTCATTATGGAATATTTAGTGCTATATAGAATGTCAACTGCTTTTCCATATTTTCTTTTGCAGCGTAACACTTTTAACTGAATTATATTCTATGAATTCTAATCATAATTCAGGCAAACACAATGCTCAGAGAGCAGCTTTATAGAAAAGACTATATTATCCTGCAAGTGCTGAGAGACAAAATGCCAGTTTTTTCAGAAGGAAGACTTTTAATTAAAGGGACACTGTCACATGGTTAAACTTTCCTTCCCTCTTGGACTTTAAAGCTTAGTAGTTAACGCTTTACGAAACGAATTTTGAACTTTTGACACCGCATGCACAAAATACTGCTCTATCTGCATATAATCGAACTGTTGGCAGTTACCAATCTTAATCCAGACAATCCTTATTAATTTTATAAAACTATCTGAGTTTTTAAAACTTACATGGTAATTTAGTGCTCAATCTTGACATCAGGAAGTTTATTTTCCCACAATACATAGAGTGGTCTAGTACAGAGGGTGGCGACTCAAGTAGCTTTACGGACTGCTGGAGAATAGAGTATAGCATGGCACCTGTGATTATACTATAAACCTAATACAGAAATTGTCATGTAAATAGAGATTCCTTTGGCTGTGAGGTGCATGTTAACTACTTTCTACTGTGAATAAGGTATGTGTGAGATGCTGTGACTGTGATGTGAGTCGCATGTATCCAGCTTTGTGTGGTGGGTAATTGGAATGCCCACTGCTTTGAGCGAAAGGCATATGAAATTCCCATATCAGTTTGTGTGCAAGATGCATGTTGATGTAAGGGGTATATAAGATACCTGCTGCCGTATGTGAATCGTGAGCTCTTTTTCTTCAAATATGGTGATTACGTTAAAAAGAAGCGGAGTAATTGATTGGGTGAAATATATCTCAGTAGAAGGTCTCAAAATAATATTCAAGGTTAAATTTAAAAAAATTCTTAAACCTTGAATCTGATTTAGTGTAGAAATGTACAAACTCGATAATCCCTTTATGTGATGCCCTGAAATGCATTGGGTCGAGTATCATTTTCCTAGCTTATCATATCAAAAAGGAAAACTGGGAATATGTTTATGATCTTCTGAAGAGAATAATTACATAAATCCTCCTTTTCTGAATTATACATTTCAGTAAGACATTTTTATGATACTTTCCATTGCTGACTTGCTCAACCAGACCCCTGCTGATGGGGTCTATTAGGTAATAACAGATCTAGGCCTTTGATTTTGGAAGAGCCTCGTATGCATGGAGATGATTAGAACTGGATACATTAAAAATACATTTCATCCTGAAGGGAGATACCTTCTACACACTGAACTTTTTCTTACAAATTGCAGAGTAAAAATATTGCAATATTTTAGTCTAACATGACTGATAAAAGAAATAATTGTGTTGCAAACAGCTGCACAGTACATACATATCTGATGTGAAATATTTCACTTATTTTGCTTACATTGTTATTTATATTTGTAGATGTTATTTGCAGCTCTTTTATGAAAGATAACTTAATTTAGATTCATTGGCCCTTTCATCAGGACCCCGAGAATACAAGTACCAAGCAGTGGACATCTAAAAAGCTCCAAAACAAACATTTTATTGTGCCGTCTTCACAAACAATGTACCAGGGGGACTGAACCTCCCTTCATTAGGAGTGTGTAGCACTTGTTCTTCCTTCTTATACCTTTAATACAGAATAAATGATGCTAATTAGTAGTGCCCATCTGATCCCAGGAGCAAAGTGTATAAAGAACAGAGCAAATTTCATCTTCATTAATTTAGAGTGTGGAGATGTCATTACCATTAATGAGCTGTTTAAAGGAAATCTAAGAGAGGGAAACATGATTTGCTGCTGTATTGGTCATCAAAATGCAATAGTCAGTTTTGTTAGATAGATGACAGAGAGCGTGTGATGCAAACCCCTTTAACTGAAAGACTTTCTTATGTGGTCTAGAAATAACTGTTTTCTGGTGCCTTTGTCTGTGCACCTAGATAGCAAACCTATGGCACACGTTCTAGAGAGGGCACGCAGAGCCCTCTCTATTGGCAAGCGTGCCACTGCCAATGCTGCCTTCAGTGCAAGCCGCAGACCCCATCTGACAGTTTTCAGGCCAGATCCGTGGCCTATACTGAAGTAGTGCTCACTCGCTGCGGAGCCCTCCTTCCCTGATGCAGGCATGCTACTCCTCCTCCGAGGAGCACAATGACATCACTCATCAGCGCTGGCACTTGGGGGGACGGCGATGGTGAGTGACATCACCTTTTCAGCACTCGGTGCCAAAAAGGCTCACCACCACTGATCTAGATCTATGCATTCATTCAGCAATTTATCTGTATACTGTGAGATTTATCATCTTAAAGTCCTACCCCAACTCCTAGGCTAGGCCAGGAAGACAAAATGTAGTGCTCTTAAAGGAACAGTCTAATTTATTTATGAAAATTACCACATATTAAATACAATTTATTTTTTAAATTCTTACCTGTAAAGAAATGCTGTCAAGCACTTCTGTGTTGGAGACTCCATCTCTAGACTCTAATGTCGACTCAACAGTGTCCAGAAGCACCCGATCCCTCTCAGAAGCGCACTCCTCTCCAGCCATGCTCCTAGTGAAGCCCTGCATCAGCACACTTGAAGTCATATGGAGAGAATGCACGTGATCAATGTGTCCTCCCTGGATGATGTGCACGCTCTCCCACTTATACGAGATGCTGATGCGGGGCTTCACTAGGAGCGCAGCTGAAGAGGAATGCACTCTTGAGAAGGATCAGGTGATTCGGGACACTGTAGAATCGCCAGCAGAGTTGGAAAAAAAAAATAAATACGATCAGTTACCAAAACTTGAAAGAATCAAAAGTTGTAGATAGGCTTACTATCTCACACACCCCTCCCTGTTCAACCAAGTGGGATGGTCAAGGTAGTTAAACTAAGACTGGGGAACTATGGGTTCATCTACCTGCTATGACTCCTTTACTTCCTCAATGCATACATTAGGGAGAGCAATAAATTTTAAGCAAACACACAACCTCTTCCACCTTGGATGATTCAAAAATTGTTATGACACTTTAAGGAAAACACATTGAAAGACAGCATGTTTTCCTCATATTATGATGTATGTTAACATAAGTATTACTTTATTGGGATTGCGTTAATTGGCTCAATTCTATTTAAAATAATGCAACATTCAAAATGGCATTTCAAAAATAAGTTGTGACCTAATCCATTTGACTGTAGTTTGTGCTCAACAGTGATGGAAGCAAAACAGGTATTAGGTAATAGGGTATCATAAAGAAAGAGTAAAGTCAAATTAAGAGTATTGGAATCAAAAACATTTCCCATCACATTGAACAATCCGTCTGCTAATAAAGAGACAGAACTCAGAAAATGTAGCACTATTGCCCACATGCTAAAACAATTGAGGGATATAGTTATGGTTATATATGGTTTTATAGTTATGGTTATTCTTTGCTCGGCTTCCATTTGGGAGTCTTCGACTGAAGTTCCCATGCTTGGTCTTTCCTACGGGATGTCATTTTAGTTAAGTACCCCTTTAAAAGAATGGGTATGGGAGAGATATTCCTTTTTCTCCCTACATTTACAGTGGAAGAGGTCTGCCATTATTGCCAGGGAAGTTTTTATTGTATGTAAACTTACCTCAAAGGGAAGAAATAGGCATTTACTTATGGATGGGTAGCTTTTCACCCCACCAATAAAATGTAGACAGATCAGTGTCTGTGTATATAGATTATCTTCTAGTGAGTGTGCGAATGATCGTTAGGTCTGAAGAGTGCTGTGTGTCAGATGCCATGGCAGCCTCTGGTCCCTTTGGATGAAACTCCTCTCTGGAAATGTTGGTGAACATTTTCCTCCTACAAAAAGAGTTCTTGGTACCCAAGGGCCATTATTCCAAACTTCGAACAAAAAGGTTAATACACATCTATTCAGCCTTAAAGCAGGAGCTCCCCAAACAATTACAGTTAGTTTTAGGGCACGTTATTGCAAAGTACCCTTGATTTTGGAGGCTGCAAGTTGCTTAGGGATGAAAAGAGTAAAATGTAACAGGTATGATCATCTGAATAACACTTCAAGCATTCCACTTTCAAAATATAACACCTTGCGACTTTGCATTCTGATTCTTTTACCGCTTGAAAAGGTGGCCTTTGTGGTATACAAGGATCCATCGGTCACTTAAAAACAGAACGAACATAAGAACAGCTCCCGTTTATTTTACAGACCAAATTTTAATCTCCTAGATCACAAATTCGCAACCTAGTTTATAGTATCCGGCTTATTAAAACAAAACATTCATTCTGCAGAATGTTATGTACACATTTTCAGAAGTTAAATACTTTCTGTAATGGTCATTAAGACTAAGTGCTTTCTTTTCTAATCATAAAACATAATCCATCTCTAGGCATTGCATTATTTTCGGATTAGCAAAGTATATCTGCCCCCTTGAACGCTACTCTTGAATAACGAAATCTGAAGTGTAACTTCTATAATTTGATTACATACTCATAGTCCTGCTGTGAAACCTAAAATGGAAGTGTTTGCCTCAGTGCTTTAATATTTAAGGAATAATTAAAAACCTGCCGTTATTGTATCATGCCTCTCTTTGGAGTAAACATGAGCAGATTCATTTTGAAAATGACTGCCTTTCCATTTTTAGATCCGTTAATAGAATCCACTAATTAAAGAGGTAATGACTTGGAATTATCAGCTCTCTTATTATCACTAGAAGAAATGTAATAACAATATGTATTTTGAAGAAAATAATTGGTATTATTTTTATTTTTAGAGGACTACTGGTTCTTTATTCTTAACTGTCAAGAACAGATTGCAATAGCTTGGGCTTTCTTCTGGTCCATGTAATAATCATTTTAAAACTATATTTTATAATAAACTTGAAAAAGAAATGTATGAAACAATCTGAATGTAAATACAAAATTGATATAAGTGACATCTTACTTAAACAGAGGAGATCTGAATGTAATCAGAAGGACTAAGGAAGGAGCAAGAAAGCGGGTCCCAAACGGAGGTAGAAGGAGAATGCAGTTACAAGGTTCAACCACCAGGAGAGCTTAGAAGGGTAAAATGAATAAACGATTGTAGCTGTAGTTGGTTCCAATGGGAAAACTTTCTTTACAACACAAATAACTGCTAAATTCAGAGAGAGGATTAGGGTATGTTAGATGAGGCAGTAACTGTAACAAAATGCATTTTAATGCAGCGTAACTCCGTTGAAATCAATTACACTTTTTTACTGAATTTTGTTGCAAGCTTCATTGCCCACTTTCAAAATGTCTCATGTGACATCACCCTTGAGTTTGAACAGGGAAAGGAACTACAGGACAAGCAGAGGGGATAGTCACACACAGGCTAAATCACAATGAGAAATAAGATAGTTAACCAAAACTGACAATGAGGACAAAACACTTGGATTATACACAATTACAACACTCTGAACTGCTCAATTCCTTTCTCATATGCAATTTGGTCTGGCAGGAACGCCAGAGCAGAACCGGCCTTTTAACATCTTGGCTGCAATCTGATTGGCTGCAATGGAAAAGTATGGCAACACCTGCACCATGCACTGGGAACCTACTGAAGGACCTTGAGACATTATTATTACTTTGTATTTGGTTTTTTTCTGTGTATTTCAGGTACCTGTTAGCATACGCCACAATGAATAAAGAAAATGTACGCTTAAACTTACCTGCACCTTTTCTACCTGCATTATACAACGCACATGTGGATTTCTAACATTAGCTTGCCCAAGCCCTCCGTTTCTGTGTGAAAAAGAGGACCCGTAACTCTCAGATTTCTAGCCCTTAGATAAGAAGGAATGTTATATCACAGTATCTCACAAAATGCCCCTTTCACTGTAATACAATAATTATTGCAAGTTAACACTATTTTTGTCTTATTTGTCTGTTGCATTACACAGTTATATATTCTTTTGTTCTATATCATTATATGGATGGACTATTATATTATATGATGGACTACTTTGAATATATACATTTGTTAGCTTGTTTAGCCCATAGAATAATACACATCTTCATCTTTTTTAATTCCGTTAATATCCTTAAGAATATTACAATTGTAAGGGATAATAAGTATTCTAATCTACTAGGTTGCTGACATATACTGCGAATCTGTTGGCTTTACCAGCCTGTTATCTATTAGCTTTGATGGAAAGGGAGGCCAAAGCTTAGGCCTAAAGGATGATGCTAGAGTCTTTTCCCTATAGAGAACTCCAGTGATTTTTTATTTTACTTGTGAACAGTGGCCCAAAGAAGAGTTTATGATTCATGGTATATGTCAGGGGGTGAGACTTTAGGGCAGAATTGTTGGGGTTTATGGTACAATAGGAAAGGGTTGCAGTGGAATGTAGAGGGTTTATGGTGTAAAGGGGTCGAGCTGAGCAAAGTCTGTTTGCCTCGGGACCTTTCTGAATTAAGAAGAAACCTATTATTTGCTAGAAAATAAAATCTGGAGTTTTGGGCTAAAAGCCAGCATAATACCAGCTATGGTGATTTTACCCAAGCCCTACCTGCTTTATAAGACTGTATCCGGCAGGAGAAGTTCAGTTGGACAGCGCACATGTGGTTGTGGGAAATTTGTACTTCCACCAAAGAATATCATATCTGACTCCAGGGGAGAAGCGAAGTGGAAAATAGATTAGGTTCGTTTTTTTTGTAATAAGAAAAGTGCAAAAGTGCCCAACCAGTCAAGTTAGAGGCAAATTCACCACCAGATAATGACATGGTAGACCCCAGAGTTAGGAGGTGGAATCCTGACCCCAATTGAATATCCCAGTAACCAGAATGAGGTTCTCCTAAACAGTCTCCTAAATAATCAGATAAGAAGTGGGGAAACTCTATCAGCCCTTTGCTTAAACCCTAAAAGTATCTTTTATAAGACATTATTGTGTGAGTAATTTATATTATATTTACTGCTTTATTGTGAATCTTTAAAAAACCCTCCCTGTACCCATTTTGTGTTTATGCTCTATGTTACTAATTGGTAAGTAGTGCCATGCCCAGATTTTGTGCTAAGCCTGAGTGTATAAATTAATGTGCACTGTACTGGTTCATTTAAAGAGATCACATAGAATTGTGATAACTTCATTGTAGCATTTGCTTATTTCTTTAAGAAGATAAAGGCCTGTGCAAGTAGGAGGAGCTAAAGCTTGATGCCTCTGCGCAGTTACCAGTTCTGCTTCTGTGCTTTCCCAAGAGACATGAGATGCTACTAGTTTTCACAGCTGATGCTCTGTATATTGAATCCGATTAAAGCTGGTATGCGAACAGCACAGTATTTGTGAGTGTTATAGACATATTATCTGAAATATCTGAGACTGTGATGGAGATTGTGAATTATCTGTAAAAAAATGTACCTGCCACTGTACTGTAGCATTAAACATTTATAAGCAATGACTGCTTATTGAGACCCTCTTAACTTGCAACTAAATGTACAGAAGATGCATGCCCTGGAATATTGTAACAATTCAAAAGGTATTTCACCTTAAAATGTTCTTTACAAACATTCTAGAGAATGACAATCTTAAACTATTTTTCTAGCATTGTGCTTGTTATTTTTATACATTTCCAATGACCTTTTTGTAGCCGTTGAGTTTGGCATGGTTGATTTATTTAGTAGGCAGTGAGTTGGTTGAATGACAGTCCAAAAAAAAAAAAGAAAGAAAAAAAACTCTGTAAGAAAGGGCTTAGAAAGATAAATATGGAATAAAATAACAGGATTAAAATCCTAGACTCACAGGGAGAGTGTTATCAACTCTAGTTAACAAAGTTAGCAATCAAATCAGATCTTCATTTTCAGAAAAAGGTAAATAGTCCAAAAATCATAAAATTAAATGAATTAAATTAAAGACCAGGTATAAAGTGTCTAAGATAATCACAGTGCCTCAAATACAAAATGTCATTTTATGATCAACCTCTGTAAGCTGTATCTGAGCTCAGCATTCCATGTTCTTCTCTCTCTACAGGAGATGTGCTCTGGAGACACACAGAAGAGTTAACAAAGACTCTTCTTATGCGCATATGAAATACATCATTGTGTGATACTTTCTGTATGACTCCTCTGCTATTATCCCTGCCAAACATTCCTTCTGATATCAAGCAAAATTCATCTAATATTCTACAGATGTGGGAAAAACAGTTCTGTTTTCCCAAAATGATCCCAAGAAACCTAGGGGGGTTATTCACTAAAGTCCGAATTGTGGCGTGTAGGTGCGAATTCGCCAGATATAGACAGTCGCAGTAGGCTGCTACTGTCGCAGTCATGTCTTTATAATGAGAATATTGTTGCAGCCGTGACTTTATTATGGGAAAATTGTCGCAATTTTAACCTTAAAAAATTGTCGTGACTTTACAATGGGGAAATTGTCACGGATTTGGTATGGGAATTCGCTGTTTGCGAATTCGACAGTCTAGTTCGCATCTTAGCGTATAACCCCCCCAATGTTTAGTGTTTTATTAACTGACATTTAAAACAAAACAAAATACTTTAATGAGTAAAGGCCATTAGTTTATTTTTTGAATGATGGTTTATTGCATGACGTGTGAGATAAAGATAAATTAGTAAATTACTTAAAAAAATATAAAAACGTATTAAAATGTTTCTTTATTTCTCTTCTGTGTTAGACATCAGATTATTTTACATTATAGTATATACAGTATTTTACTGTACTCCTATAAACTAATAATGTTTATGTTGTGATTATACACTTAAGACCACATGAATTCATGAAGTTCATAACAGCCTGCCACAGGTAGGTTTTCAAGGTTTAAACATTGACACTTGGGAATTGGGACCTATTCTCACAGTTGTCCAAGTCTAGACCACTATTCTTCTACTTTAACTACTGATCTGAAGCTGGAACATTTTCTGATGCTACACTTCCAAGAATGGTTCAGCAGCTGTCACATGCTGCCACATTGATGCTATGCTTAACTATTTAGTATGGCTACTCAGAGGTTAAGGGAACAGTATTACTAGTGAAAATTTCTAATCTAAAAACAGTCGAATTCGCACCTTAGTGAATAATTCCCTAAGTTTGGACAACCCACTTAAAATGATGGGATGTTTCCTTAACTGTATATATTGAAATTGATAGTATGGCAAATGATCCTGAAGAAGGGAGGTTTTGCCCCCTGTAAAGCTGATTGATTTTTAACTCTGCAGTGTTGTCATTAAATGGGTCAAATTACCAAGATTTTGCGGAGTGTGATCCTATTTTTTCTGTTCCTGTTACATATTGATGTTCCTGCACATACAAGGATCTGCTACCATGAAATCCTGAATTTAATCAGTGCTTTGATTTCATTAACAGAAAAACATCAGAATACAGGTCAGAAAGGTAAATACTGCAAAACTCACAAACTGTATATGACAAATAGATGAGTTGCATGAGGTCCTGTAAGGGAAATAAAAGTTTGCAGGACATATACATGATAGATCCAGCAAAGTATTCAGGATGACATTTAGGGGAATAGATTTCAAACACCAGATTTGCATGTTGTAAGCAGGTCTTTTGGGAAAGTGCTGGATGGGGTATATATGCCATGGAGACTCCTGTCAGCAGTGGCATAAACTCTGGGAATATTTGTAACTGACAGGGTTAACTGTCAGTGAAGTTTTTCAGACTGGAGTTTGGGTCCAGAGTTTAGGAGTGGCTGAAGAGCTTTGGGTGGGAAGGTTACTCCTACACTCCATCCCAGGTTTTTCCTAGATGTAGTACACCTGTGTGCAGTAGTTAAATATACAAGCTTAGCTAGAGAGAAGGAGTCTTTGTCTCAGTGTGTGACTGGAGTGAGGTCAGACAGGAAAGACCACTGAGACTCAAGGTGTGAGATTTGTGAAAAGGGAAAAGTTACGTGTTTGTGGAAAAAACTTCGAACAGCGGATGTTATTTGTTTTCTATTTTTGTTTTGCCAAGCTTGACTGAAATTTCTGTTACTTTTTTTCTGTAAATAAAAGACAAAAACTTCGGAAAAGACCCTGCTTGCAGTTCATTATTGAACAGGACTACCGCAGCAAAGTGAATAAATCCCTACAATGTATGTAAGTATAATTTTATTTATAAAGCACAACAAACATATGCAGTGCTGTACAGTTAAGAATAAAAATAAAATACAAGGATACATCACTTTAAGTGCTATATTAAGGTTGACACAAGAGGTTGGAGGTCCCTGCCCTGTAGAGCTTACAGTCTAAATGGAAGGAAGACCTACATACACAGACGGGTAATAAGTGCTGTGACAATGTGTTGAAACACAAGTCCATAAATAAATAGAAATATTAAGCATAAATTACTAAGTATTAAATAAATATATACATAAATATCCGTGCTAGTGCTCCAAAAGGTAGGATTTCAGTTTGGCTTTAAAAGTGCGGGTGGAATGTTACTGGTGAAGATAAAGGGGTATAGAATTCCAGATGTGGGGGGGCAGAGAGAGAAAAGGGTTTAAGGTGAGAAAGATCAGTATTGGTGTGTGGCATGCAAAGCTGGTTGCTTTGGAAGGAGCGCAGTTGAGGACTTGGGATGTACGGGCATATGAGAGAGGAAATGTAGGGAATGGCAATAGAGTGAAGTGCCTTAAATGTCAAAAAGAGAACACTGTAAATGATTTGCTAACAGAGAGCCAAGGAGAAGAGAGAGATTGGAAGAGAGGCTGTCCCCTCCGGGAAAAGAGGGAGACAATTCTGGCAGCAGAATTTAGAATATACTGGAGCAGAGAGATGTGGGAAGCCAGAAGGCCAGATAGAAAAACATTGCAGTAGTCCAGGGGACAAGACAAGAGCATGCATGAGGGTGTTAGCAGTGCAGCGAGCGAGAAAGGGGTGGATCTTGGCAATGTTGTGAAGAAAAAAAATCTCCAGGTTTTAGCAGTGGAAGAGATGTGTTTAGAGAAGGAAAGCGCAGAGTCAAAAGTCACTCCAGGGCAATGTAGAGAGGTTACAGGGTGGATGATGGCACCATCCACTAGCATGGAAAAGGGAGAAGTGGGACCAGGTTTGGGTGGAAAGATAATCAATTCCATTTTAGCGAACTTTAGTTTGAGCTGGCGCTTGACCATCCATGAGGAGATTGGCAGGAGACAGCTGGAAATTTGAGTCTGAGTTTCAGGTGTTAGAACAGGTTTGGGTATCATCCGCTTACAAGTGATACTGTAGACCAAATGAATTGATATTACCCCAAAATGAATTTGCAGAAATTAGGCTATGTTGTGGAAAAGTCAGTTATGCATATTCACTCTTTAATATATTTGTTGTACATTGTCGTGAACTGAGCATCAGATGCATAACGATCTCTGCCTAATAATAAATACATCCCTTAAATAGAGAAGAGAGGCTGATCTAGTGCCCTAATATTAAGTCAGTGCCATCACTTACATAATGAATGTAAAATAATGAGCACACAGCAACAACTTAGCTAAAAAAAGTTATTTTTTTTCCCATATTAAATGATGCAAATAGCTGCCATATGTTAGAGTCTTGCTTGGTGGGTTCTGTGATCCTAAGCATACCCTGTTGGCATGGTTTAATCAGTGTGAGCATATGTATAAAGAACTGTATGGCTAATTACAGCACTGCTGAGCCTTAAATGTATTGTGCAGTACTGTAAATGTACAGTGTAAGCAAAGTCTGCTAAATGGGAGCTAAATCAAACCAAAAGATTGAATGGATCATATATTTCAGTGTCTACTTTAGAAAAGGCCCAGCCTTTTTACAACTCAACATTTAAATAAACCCGGTATATACATTTACAGTAATGTTATACACCTCTTTTATCTGAAATCTGACCGTTCCTGGTTTGAGTGAATTCTTCCACTGCAAATCAAGGAAATACATATTTATTTACTAATTAATTTCTATTTAGGTTGGATGCTCCCCTGTAATGGTTCCTTTCACCTTTCTGTTTCTTCTGTCAATTACATTGAGAGAATATTTCACCTCTCTTGGTGGAAGTGTCCCCTTCTGAGCCATGGTTCCTCAATGCGCTGGTCATTTTCTAGATGGGGTAAGAAACAGCACCTCTGACATCATATTTACTCAAAACCAAGCTTGTTATTTATTCTCCATTTTCCCTCATTTCGTTTCACAACCTAATTTACTGTTACAACATAATTATCTTTAGGCCCAAATTTGTATTTTTTCCAGAATGATTTCTATTGTAATACAGTGTATTAATATATGTATATATATACTGTATATGTATTAAACAATAAATTATTCTATATTAGGTTTGCGCTCAAATTTTGAAAAGTTTGTCAGTTCTGCAACAAACATTAAGGTTTAATAAAACAGGATCCGAGTACGCCTTAGACCAGCGGTTCTCAACCTGTGGGTCGCGACCCCTTTGATGGTCAAACGACACTCTCACAGGGGTCACAAACACGCTGTGAAGCTGGAAGTGAGCGCAGGTCCCTTTATATAAGGCAGCTGTTCTCATCCTGTGGGTCGCGACCCTGGTGGGGGTCGCACGACCATCTCACGGGGTCAAGAACCGCTGTGGAGCCCGGAAGTGCTCACAGGTCCCTTTTTCTAAGGGTTCCTGCGTGGTGACGCTCGGGCGAAATGTCATCACATGACACGCATACATGATGACGTTTCACCTGAATGTCTTCATGTGATGTGCGTATGTGATGATATTTGAGCGAAACTTCAGGTCATGACGTCAGCGCTGGGGGTCGCAGTACTCAAAAGGTTGAGAACCGCTGATATAAGGGTTCCTGCGCAGCGATGTCCAGTTCTTGATGTGATAACATTTCGCCTGAATGTCATCACATGATATGATGACATCGGGCCCAAACTTCAGTGCATGACATCAGCCCAGAGGGGGTCGCGGTATACCCTTTGTTGAAAACCGCTGTCTTAGACTGATTCACTCAAATGAAGTAACTATGTAATATTTCGGTATGGTCAGTGTGTGAGAAGCCTATGAAATATGAATTGATGTGCTCTTTAAAAAAATCTTTTTTTCTCGTTTTCTTGTAATGACAAATCATTGTGTCCTCTGAGCTTGCAATTACCAAATAAGGAGGGTATAGAGAAAAAAGTAGGTCACCGGTGGTGTCATACCTTGTCTACTGTATTTTTTCTACTGGAATTATTTAGTTCACTCCTTTAAGATAAAACACAAAAAGATAACCATTTTGATTCTCTAAAGCACAGATTTTTATATTTATTGTATTAAACTGTTGAAATTTAACTTAAAATAGTGGTAGCCTACGTACAATATAATCACACACTATTCTTATTATCACCACCAGGCACACTGCAGATAGGATGAAGTTCATTAGGCAGAGTTCTTCCCTATCACTCATTCTACTGAGTCATTTAAATTCCTTTTGGGGGGGGAGGGGGCCGGAGGTTATCTAAATACAAGCAAATTTCTATTGCCATCATCCAATTAGGGAGAAAATACTCAGATGATTTAATTAAATGAATAGGCAGAAGGTAGTATGATTCATGCACTGTTATTGTCTCATATTAACTATTGGTGTTTATTTTTCTAGATGTACACAAAAACATCTTTTGGGTGAAATTTATTAAAATCAAAAAGGCTGTTTTCAACCGAAAAATTCAATTAAATAAATTCAAAAATTATTGAAAAATTTTTCCATCAATATTATGGATTTTCCATAGAAATAAACAGATTTTGATCAAATTTTCAATACCGTGATATTCTAATCTAATGTTGGTAAAATCGATATCTGCAAAAAGTAATCAATATCGATATCTTCAATTTTATTAAATTTTGCCTGTACATTTGCAGTGATACTATAAAATAATAAAAGTTGTCTTAAATTATCAGCAGAGACAGTTAGATACATCAGACACGTGTCTGTCAGTACATTTCTCTTACTTAATAACACAGCTTAGGTGAAACAGGGCTCTCTGGATCACAAAGCAAGTCCCTGTTTGGCGATATTATTTATTAAGCTTTTGCTGATTTTTATAGGTTCGAAAACAAAATTTCTCATTTAAAAAAAATGCATAAAAGGGATTTTCTACATGACAAAAACAGCATTTTTAAATGCTTTTATTATAAAATATACAATACTAGTATAATAAAATATACAATACTGCTATAATAAAATATACAATACTGCTATAATAAAATATACAATACTGCTATAATAAAATATACAATACTGCTATAATAAAATATACAATGTTTCGCCACCATTAGGCCATCAAAAACCTTTTCCACTTTGATAAATTTCCATGTTATTAAGTCTTAAAGAAATCTTTTGGTGAATGAACATGTACTGTAGGTTTGATTTTCTCTTTATCTGTGAATTAGATGTTCCTGCCAGTATGTAACCCAGTCTAATTCTTACTACATCTCATTGATCAACTATTTTCAAAAATTAACAAAGTGTACCATTAGCAATCAATTGTTGAATGAGTATCTTAATTTAGACCTGCTTCTTTAAACAGAAAAAGGATTAAGCTTGACCTACTGTTTGGGAAACACTGACGTTATAAACCTTAAGCCCCGTTCATGAACTAGTGACCTTGTGTGCATTGTAATTACTACCTGACGAGAATCACTGGCGTCTGGTAAATGCAGTCCTATGCTTTAACATTGTGATTGTTCCTTGCTTCACATACAACAGGAAATAATATCCTTGGGTAACATTAACATAGTACATATAGATCTGATTTTAAACTCTCTCTTTATTTTATTCTGAACCAGACCGTGGAGATCCCTGTGTTTTTGACTTCTTGAAGCAATAAGATAATGAGGACAGAATCTGAATAAATTATCCATCCTATATGAATGTAATATATATGTATATTTGTATATTCATCTAACATACAGTATATAAAGCTAAATATACACATACCTTTTTGCACTGGTGGGTCAACTGACAGACTTTGAGAGCCTCAGCTTCATCCTTTTAGGTCTCAAATGGGAAATGCGTTCATTTTGTGACGGAGAAGAAAATTTTTTTTAAGTAGCCAAATACTTATGGTCAAATACTTTTATTTTGGTTGAAAATGTATTAAAGAAAGGTCTGTTCCCTTAACGTGTGTTACAGTCAACCCTGTGGAACCTTTTTAAGTCTCTGTTTCTATCTGTATGGGAATGAGGGCCTCTGGGAGGAAGTCAGGTAAGAAAAGACTGTGTGAAAATCTGACTTTAAAGCTTGCTCTCTGCCCCATCTGTCACTCAACGTTCCCCCAAGTGTAGGCAGATCATTAGAACATATTGCTCTGATCCTAAATGTCTCCAGCTGAGGCCGGTAGAGCAATAACTGGGTTATTCCAGCAATTAGGATAAGTACAAGGGTTTTAAGAAGATGCCCAACCTCTATCAGTTACAATGACCTTTATAGAGTCTTTCCAGCTGAGATGGCTCTTACTAAATGATTCCATTGGCTGTAGTCAGCGGCTGATTGTTAAGGAGTTGGGTGGCTGACACTTCCTGGAATAAGGCAGTTAAGATTTAACATTTCTGCAGTGGCTTAATTGACAAAGTTAAAAATTAAATTAGCCTGATAACCAACAGTTAACAATGGATATATATAGAAATTATTTTAAAAATGGATGTTATATTTAAAAAATAAACTTAAAACACAGCCTTTCTTTGACAAAACAAAAGTCACTTCAAAAACGCCACTTGCAGAGTAAAAAATCCTTTGTCATTAATTCTGCTCATTACCTTACCCCAAAATGTTACAACTAGAGATGGCCGAATCAATTCAGCCAAAGTGGAATTCGTTCCGAATTTCCCTAAAAATTTGTTTCGGAATGAACTTGAGTTTTAGGGTGATTTGGTGGAACAAATTTTTTGTTTGATTGGTCCCTGGGACCCCCAACGTGGCTATTGACATCATAGCCAGCAAGAATACGGCTATGATTTAAAACTCAATTATTTCCATAGCGCTACTAGCACTATGGATGAAATTAGGTATCCCAGCTCTAAACCCACTTACAGTGAAAAACATTCCATTAGCAATAGCCATGTAGCCTCAGTCTTAAACTTCTTAGGCAACTTCTTAGGCTTACCTAATTTCTTCCATAGGGAAATAATTTGGTTTAAAACCATAACAAAGCTTTACACTTTTGCTGGTTATGGTTTATATAGCCATCTTAGTGGCTTAGGTATTGCAGGGACATCCACTAGATGGGGATTATTCAATAGGATGTCCCTGAGTGCATCAGACAGCTGTAACAGCAGAATAAGCATACAAAACTACACAATCAGCTTGGCAGTCCAGCTCCTCCATGTGATTTTGTTCTGGTGCAGTAGCATTGCCTAAGAAGTT
>WMED01007953.1:0-17267 GCA_019650415.1 Pipa parva | reverse complement strand
ATTAGTAGTATACTTTACATTAGTAGTACATACTTTACATTAGTAGTATACTTTACATTACTAGTACATACTTTACATTAGTAATATATTTTACATTAGTAGTACATACTTTACATTAGTAATATACTTTACATCAGTAGTACATACTTTAGCTTAGTAATATACTTTACATTAGTAGTATACTTTACATTAGTTGTATACTTTACATTGGTAATATACTTTACATTAGTAGTACATAATTTACATTAGTAGTACATACATTACATTAGTAGTACATACTTTACATTAGTAGTACGTACTTTACATTAGTTGTATACTTTACATTAGTAATATACTTTACATTAGTAGTATACTTTACATTACTAGTACATACTTTACATTAGTAGTACATACTTTACATTAGTAATATACTTTACATTAGTAGTACATACTTTACATTAGTAATATACTTTACATCAGTAGTACATACTTTAGCTTAGTAATATACTTTACATTAGTAGTATACTTTACATTAGTTGTATACTTTACATTGGTAATATACTTTACATTAGTAGTACATACTTTACATTAGTAGTACATACATTACATTAGTAGTACATACTTTACATTAGTAGTATGTACTTTACATTAGTTGTATACTTTACATTGGTAATATACTTTACATTAGTAGTACATACTTTACATTAGTAATATACTTTACATTAGTAGTACATACTTTAGCTTAGTAATACACTTTACATTAGTAGTATTCTTTACATTTGAAGTATACTTTACATTAGTAGTACATACTTTAGCTTAGTAATATACTTTACGTTAGAAATATACTTTACATTAGTAATATGTTTTACATTAGTAGTAAACTTTACATTAGAAGTATACTTTACATTAGTAGTATACTTTACATTAATAATATACTAAAGGGGGCAATTCAGGAAAGAGTGAATAATTTATTACCTTGTGATGCTTCTCATCAGCTCATCAAGACAGGTACGCGCTACCTGGTCTCCTGCAAGCGGAGATCAGCGAACGCTTTAAAAGTACTTCGGCTCACCTCGCGATCACTCAAGTCGCCTCACCGAGCCAAAGTACCTTTAAAGCGTTCGCTGATCTCTGCTTGCAGTAGACCAGGGAGCGCGGACCCGTCTCAGCGAACTGATGAGAAGCATCGCAAGGTAACTTTGCTCTTTCCAGAATTACCCCCTAAGAGAGAGTAGTATATTTCTTATTTAAATCAAAAGAATTAAATATAAATTAAATAACCTCACCATTACATACATAAATAAAGCAATGCCCAACAAATTTAGTACTGACTTTGTTCAAGTCCACTTTAAGCCAGAAGTCACATTCCAAAGTATGTCTTCTGATCCATTGTATGTAGATAACCAATAAAGGATTGAGGATCCTTATTAATCAAACACAAGGAATGAGGTCAAAATCTTTATTAATCCCAGAAAGAGAAGTATTCTGCATATAAATCCATCTACTCTTGAAGGGGGTTATTCATTAAAGTCCGAATTGTTGCGTATAGGTGCAAATTCGCCTGATATAGACAGTCGCAATAGGCTGCTACTGTCGCGTCTTTATAATGAGCATATTGTCCCAGTCGCGACTTTATTATGGTAAAATTGTCACAATCTTAACGTTAAAAATTGTTGCGACTTTACAATGTCGCAGATTTGCTATGGGAATCCGCTGTTTGCGATTTTGACAGTCGAATTCGCACCTTAGTGAATAACCCCCTCAATCTGAAACAATTTAATATTAACATCACCCCCTCTGCTATTCAGAACAATAGTTCAATGTCAATATAAATTAAACCCAATTTGGATTGCTCATGGAATGGAAAGAAATGGGTTGCAGCCAATGTTCCCTCTAAGCTGTGCACGTGTGCGCGCGCACATGACCCGTCAAACCAGTGCACACAGATTAAAATGGTGCGCACAAAAAAATTTGTATTTAAAAATTTAAAATTGTATTTAAATATATATGTATTGCACAATTATTTACTTAGGCTTATAATTTTGCACATACGAAATTTCTTGCGCACACAGCCTTTACAAAATTAGAGGGAACATTGGTTGCAGCACAAAACAAATCTATTCAATTCAAAATTCTTTTTAGACAAATGCATATTTGGTATATTTTGAGAACGATGTTCCTTCAATTTTTGAGTAGTCTTGTTGACATGTGTAAAAAAATATATATTAAGATTACTTGTATTGCAGGTTAGCCAAATAGTTTACTGAAAAATCTTTTTTTATTAAGATGTAAATAACAACAAAAAGAGTCCTCACACAGCGGTACAAATCTACTGCTTTGATACTTCTCCTTAAATTATGAGTAAGCTGTAAGAAACGGCTGTGTACCAGTCTGTAAGCAACATAAACTAAAGAACATAGGTAAAGCGAACATTTGCGCTATGGAAGCAGTCACTAAATAATTCAGTCCCAGTGCAGTTGTTTGGTTGAAATTCTTCAGGTCAGCTGTCCACAAGTCTCTTAATATCATAAATTGTGCAAGTAAGACTGGAGAGAAGCACTTGACAGATTTCCATAAAATAATAAGCATTGAATCCCTCTAAAATGGATCCCCGTATTGTAAGGGACCTTTCGGTGGAGAATATTAGTAGAGAATATTAAGAATCATTTATTAAAACTGGCTAATGCTCTTGAAAAATATGTCATTTCATCCCAATGATCAATGGTAAATATCTTTTCATAGAATTAATATCTTGCTAATAGATCTAAGCCAAATATCTATAAAAGTAGGATAAAATCAAGGCGCCAACATAACACAGAAATTGTCTGCTATTTAAACCCATGTAAAGACAATTGTTATTTATGCAGCTTTTCTCAAGAGACAATATCAGCAACCAAAAATGGAACAAAATGGAACATTGCTTTTCTCATGATAATTCAAACATGTTTCCAATATATTATTGTTAAAGTGTACTGGTCAGCTCAGAACTCTTATACTCTGCCATTTCTTTCAGGTGTCAGGTGGGCAGGGCTAAATGATAATTGACATTATAGCTCCTCCAATCAGATCCCTGCTAGATCGTGATTTCAGGGATCTAATTGGAGGAGCTATACTCAGGAAAGAAAAGTCAGGCTGACAGGGAAGATAACAGAGAGAAATGCTGTATAAAGGTACATTTTTTAAAATACATATATATTTACAAAAACATTTATTTCATTAATACAACCTAAATTATTATTAGTTTGGAGGTAACAGGTGCACTTTAATGTAGAAAATGTTAATTTTGGTGGCATTGCTTCTATTAAACAGATCCATGAGAAGAATGAATAACATCTCTTTAATATGTCTATACTTTGGCAAAGGTAACGGAGGTCCCAGCAACTGCTTGGAAAAAACACTTTCCCCCAAGCAACACAAAGTATACCATATAGTCGAAAAGTAGAATGTTCAATGTTTTGGGTGTGAATGTAGCAATTGCATTTAAACTAAATTGTGGACTTTTTTTCTATTTCTGCACATTTGATAAAGGGCATTTGGCCCGAAATATATAATGGAACGAATAAACTAGTGGCAATGCTACATTCCTATACAGAACACTGAGTATTCTTTAATATGTCTACTTATGTCAAACTCTCTACAGACACTGACATATTAGTTGCCTAACATTGCTCAGAAATTACTATATGAATTGAATTTATAGCACTGACGTGACTGTTCACTCCATTGCAGCAACTGTACACTTAATAATGAATATGCACACTTTGCTACACAGTGGGTGAATTGTCACAAATTCATTTTGCCATGTGAATTCACTCATTAATCAATAAGCCCCATTGTCTTTTTATCCATTCTCTTTCTATGTCTTCATGTTATTTGTTGCCCAGTTTCCATATAAAGGAATCTTCTGTAAATTAAATATAAATGAATATAAAACAGACCCCCAGTCACAGGTATCATGGGTACCTTAGCTCAATTAAAGGTAAAACACTTTAAAACAACAAAGAGTTGCCTCGCCGAGACTGGAATCCCTTTAAAGAGCTTGCTGATGTCTGGGTGCAGGACATCAGCGAGCGCATATCAGTCAGTGTGAAGTGAAGCGAGGACTCCGCACCTCACTTCACACTAACCTGAATTACCCCCTTAGGGTATCAGATGAATATTGGCAAGGGTGTTAAAAGAAAGTTAGATTTTTACAGAATTGTGGGAATGAATGTGACTTGATTGTAGATTGATTATACTCTCTAAAATATGCAATGAGCAATTCTTGGTTACACCAAGACTAGAACTGCTGGACATTCTTAATCATTCACTATCCAATAAAGAGATTGTTGTTTCATTTAAAACACTAGTAGTGGTAAGACTAGTTGCAAACACATTGAAATCACACACAGTCCACAACTGTATGAACAAGTGAAAAAGAGAGTTATCCCCTTACAGAGCAGAATTAACTAATACTCATGAGACCTATTGTCCAGCACATGTATTATTAAATGTTACCCGTTTTAACTAGTAATTGTGCATATTCATTTCACTCACGTGACATTTGTTTTCTATGTCACATATTCCTCGCCTATAACTTCCCCTTAGATACTGTTGTTAAGGTTATGCTTTTATACCTGATTAGACACTTTATTTCTGCATATACTCCAATGCATATACATACCGGTATGTTTAAATCTGCTGCTGGATACCATATCTACTGCAAAATTATGTGGCGTAAATAGTAATAAAATTCCTCTGTTCCATTTTAAAAGCTCACTCTAATTTGACACAAATGCTTTTAAAAGTAGCTGATAACTATATCATTCCAGCTCACCCATTTTCAATCAATACTACTGTGCGTGTCACCCATGATCCACTTTTTAGAAGATATAACAGGTCTGAAAGTGATTTATATGTCTTTTCTCCTTGCTGTTGACAAGAAAATTTCCGACCTGCATAATGTTCTGGATACATTTCAGTGACACAAAGAACAATGTCATCTTTCTTATTTTTCCGTCAGTAATAACGCATTTGACTTCTTGATGAACGTTGCTCGGCTTGTCCAAACCATTTAGTTCTTCATAGCTATTAGCCTTGTAATGAATTGATTCATTGCATGCTTCTCATACAGAATCAAACCTTTAGCAACAGGAGACTGAAATATGAATAACTATCTACCATCCAGGTCTCTCATCAAACAGGAGAGCAGTTATGTCATGTTCAATTGTTAATCTAAATAATGCAGAATATTGTCCATTGCGCATTGGGTATTTTCACATTTTAAACAAATTCCTTTACTTTTAGAATAATTTATTAACAGAACAAAATTAGAAAACATGACCTGAAATGTCAGTGTATCGGTTTACAGTAGTACTATTACTGTAGACTAAAAACACAAGAGGAATTCACCAACACGCAATAATTTTAAAGGTCTATTAACCTATAACAACCAATCAGAGGTCGGTTTTCATTATCCTCGCTTACATTTACCAGTGAATGTTAACTGTTTGATTGGTTTCTATAGGTATCTAGACCTCAGTAAACAATTACTCCATTGATGAATTCCCCTGTGTCACATTGCTTAGCCATTAGCACCTGGGGTTAACCTATTTTAATTACTCAGAATGAAAAGGGTCTAACTGGGAACAGGCAATCAATGTTTTTCAAGAGAGAATATTTTCTGTACTACATAGTGTTACTACACAATGTTGTAGCATTGTTCATTTTTTTTTAATCATTTTTCAGAAGAAACTCTTTTATCTCGATTTATGGACTAAATAGCAAATTTTTTTCCCTCACAGGGAAGGCAAATACAGATATATGTTCATGGAGGATGTATAAGTAAGACCGGGAATGGTGATTCATGGAGAACATAGCCTTACAAGAGAGCAAGATAAGATTCACAAACCACTGATTGGTCAGCAAATTTATGTATTAATACCAGCCATTTTTATAGGCAATTTAATTATTACAGTCTATAGTAGCCATTTTGTAATAAAATCCCTTCTTAATTTGTACAGTTTGTTTCACCTTTTGTTACTTTCTGATGTAAGTGCTACCCAGTAGCCATAGTTGTCTGTGTTCTTCAGGTATAAAACTTGAAGCTTTTGTACATTGTTAATATTATTGTTTGCTTGACAGGTAAATCCCCAGGGGGGCAATTCTCTCTGTTTAGACTGCGCTGCAAGGTTACTGTGGTCTCTGACATAGGCTCAGAAGTAAGCTTATTAGGTGGATTACTTAAAAAAAGGTTTGGGGTTTGGATGGAACAAACTGTAGGAGGGTACTAAATCAAAAAATGAAAGTTCATCTGATTGCAATTCTTATACCTCTTTTCACAAATGCCAAACTACTTGCTTGGTATTATCGTTCTTAATTTTCCATGAATGGGACTTTTTCCCTCACTGAGTAGTTTTATACTTGGTAAAAAAACATTTTTTGCTACACAGTTAATGTTGCTATACAGGTATCTGTCTATATAAGGTTATTCTGTACTGCCAAGGAACAAACTATTAGTAATCTTATGTGCCCTTGGATGTTCATATCAGGATACTGCTTACAGGCAATTAATTCTATCTGTGGGTAAGCATGGCTAATGGGGACTTGTCACTATATCTAGGCATCACTTGTCCTGTATTTCTGTCTGGCTCATGGGTACAGTGCACAGTGCACTGTAGGCATGTATCTGAGTATACATTCCATGATATTGTTCATTATGTGACAGAGGTTTGGGAGATTTCTTTTCCAGATTCCTTGTTCCTTTTTTTTAAATTCAATTTTCTGCAGTTAGGTTGAAGTCAACAACAGAGGGAAGGACACACACAAGTTTAACTTTGCTAAAAAATAAGGCAGTCATTTAGTCCATTGTTTTAAAATTAAATAAAAAATCACTGACATAAACAAGTGAAACACTTTATTCCTATATAGAAACTTCCATAAGAATAGCTACATGATCTCTGGATTTCTACAGGGGTTAGACAAAAAAACTGAAACACCTGGTTTTAGACTACAATAATTTATTAGTATGGTGTAGGGCCTCCTTTTGCAGCCAACACAGCATCAATTCATCTTGGGAATGACAGATACAAGTCCTGCACAGTGGTCAGAGGGATTTTAAGCCATTCTTCTTGCAGGATAGTGGCCAGGTCACTGCGTGATGCTGATGGAGGAAAATGTTTCCTGACTCGCTCCTCCAAAACACCCCAAAGTAGCTCAATAATATTTAGATCTGGTGACTGTACAGGCCATGGGAGATGTTCAACTTCACTTTCATGTTCATAAAACAAATCTTTCACCAGTATTGCTGTGTGTATTGGTGCATTGTCACCCTGAACCATTGGATGCACATGGTCCTCCAGAATGGTTCCGTAGTCCTTGGCAGTGACACACCCATCTAGCACAAGTATTGGGCCAAGGGAATGCCATGATATGGCAGCCCAAACCATCACTCTGGGCATGCAACAGTCTGGGTGGTACGCTTCTTTGGGGCTTCTACACACTGTAACTCTCCTGGATGTGGGGAAAACAGTAAATTTGGACTCATCAGAGAACAATACATGTTTCCCATTGTCCACAGCCCAAGATTTGTACTCCTTGCACCATTGAAACCAACGTTTGGCATTGGCATGAGTGGCTATAGAAGCCCGGCTGTGTATATTGACCCTGTGAAGCTCCCGACAGAGAGTTCTGGAGAAAACAGGAGAGTTGAGGTGCACATTTAATTCTGCTGTGATTTGGGCAGCCGTGGATTTATGTTTTTTGGATACAATCCGGGTTAGTACCCAAACATCCCTTTCAGACAGCTTCCTCTTGGATGTGTTTCATCCTTCTTGGTGGTATGCTGACATTACCCTGGATACCGTGGCTCTTGATACATCACAAAGACTTGCTGTCTTGGTCACAGATGCGCCAGCAAGACGTGCACCAACAATTTGTCTTCTTTTGAACTCTGGTATGTCACCTATAATGTTGTGTGCAGTGCAAATTTGCAATATTTTGAGCAAAACTGTGCTCTTACCTTGCTATTTGAACCTTCACACTCTACTCTTACTGGCGCAATGTGCAATTAATGAAGATTGGCCACCAGGCTTGGCTTGTCCAATTTAGCCATGAAATCTCCCACACTAAAATGACAGGTGTTTCAGTTTCATTGTCTAACCCCTGTATATAGAAGATATTAAGATGTTCTCTTTTTTCAATGTCAGATAGGATAAGGCTATCAGCCACGACAGCTGCTGATCAGTAGCACAGCGGCAGCCTTTAAAGGGTTAAGCCTGTCAAACACAAAATCCTCTTAAGCATTTTAAAATGACCCAAACAGGAATAAAATAAATCCAGCTTCCATCGAGTGGATTATTATTTGAAGCAGCTGGCTGTGATTTTACTTTTAGCCATTGTGACATAACACAAACCATTTTCTTTAATTACTGCTAAGAATATTTTTTTTTTCAGATTTAACAAAGTCACCGCAGGAGAGAATGTGCTGAAAAAATAAAATAGCCTGGCGCTAATAGAAACCCAGAAACAAAAAGCGCCAGTATGGTTAACAGGTTCAAGGCATATTAATTGTGGGTTTAAAATGACTGCAGCTGGGAGGATGAGGTAGTTTCAGTCCCTGGGTATAGAAACAGCTTGCTGCTATTCACAACTGTAAGACCTTCTTTTACTGTACATTTATTCTAGATTTTGCTGTTTGGCTATTTAGAGATTTAGAAAGCACACAGAGCGTATAATATTATTTTACTTCCTTCGTAGCACCTGTAAAGTTAACCCTGGACTAGTTTTTGCCCACTGATTAATGGAGAAATTAAGCACTCATAAGTCTAAGTGCCTGGGTAAACTAAATATGCTGTGGACCTGTCACCTCAAGACTCAAAAAGTAAATTAGGTTGTACTGATATAAATAAACATTTTTTAAACATATATGTATTAAAAAAATATACCTTTAAACAGCGTTTCTCTCTGTCATTTTCCTTGTGACCCCGACTTTTCTTTCTTGAGTTGGGTTGGGTGGGGCTATATGATTATTGACGTGATAGATCATCCAATTAGATCCCTGCTAGATTGTGATTTAAGGGATATGATTGGAGGAACTTTAATGTCAGTCATCCTTTTAGCCCCTCCCAACTCGACTCGAGATTAAAGTTGGGTATTGGAGCAGAAAAGGAGCAGGGAGTTTGCTTCTTTTACTACAGTCTTAGGTGACTACAGTCTTAGGTGAAGGATTTTATCATTCAGCTAAGACAACTTCCTGCTTCCTAAAAAAAAGCCGGTTAAGTGGACCTGACAGGTCCACTTTAATGATCAATGTCTTTAGTCCACCCACTGCCTCCTCCTAATTGCTTCAGCTGATTGTCTTTCTGTAGGTTTCAGCATCTACAGGTCAGCCTCCTCTCCTTCATCTCTGATGAAAACAAGCACATAAGCGGTATTAGGTCCCAATTCCACTACTGACCATTTGTGCACCAAGGAGAATAGAGAAGACAGGAAGTACTAAGAATCACAACACTGGACCATGCAGAATTGGGAGGCAGCAGGGGACAAAAGTCGTTCATCTCAAGGTATATTACGACCACCCGGATTCCCTTACCTCTAGACATAGAAGTACTTTAGTTCTCATTTAAAGGTAATCTCCAATGTTTCAAGTAGGCTGAACTGCAAGAAAAATGTGCATTAACATGCTAGTGAAGGATCTATTACACCAGGAAAACACTGCAGATATGACGAGGGACTTGAAACATAAGGTGCTGATATCATTAGATCTTTTTGTAAATTTGCAATTCATATGTTCCTTTTACAATTAAACTAACTAAAAGAAATAAGCCCTTGAAAATTTCTGTTGTGTAGGAAATGTCTCTCTTTTAGATAGTTTTGTACTATTGTAGTATTGAATATAATTGTCATATTGATTCTTATCTGAACTGTGTATCTTAGCATTATTAGGCACTGCTTATATTTAACTACATTATACACATTACTATTGTAATTGCTTACTTAGACAGTCTTGGATCCTACCTCATAGGAAATTGCAGTTTTCAAGGAAGTCAATGTATGGGATTGACTTATATCCATAATGAAATACCTGTCCTATTCTTACTGTCCTATTTCACACCCTATAGCTGCCATGGCATATTTATTTCTATTTAAACTACCTAGCTATAGGGTAATGGCTCATATGGATCTTCAGTTGTGTTACATATCCATATAAACTCTGCATTTAATTTGATTAAATTAATGCCCACCTCATAAAAAAGGGGTAAGGATGGGAGTTCATTAGAATTCTGGCCTCTTGATTTATATTGGTTGTTGATGGTCAACTGGCTTGATTCAGCACAACTCAGTGCTACCAGTAAATCACCTGGATTTAGAGGTAAATCCAGGTGTTTTCTTGGGCAGGGAAAATGGAGGGGGTGCTGGATTTTTTTATTTTTTTTTTTATTTAGAAAATCAGAACTGAACTGTTCCCTTAGTTTCTAACATTTATTACCAGCTTGTACAATTAAGCTAAAACAAATTAAGGTTTCCAGCAAACATTCATTGGATTGGGTGACCTGCATCATAAACAAACCAATGGAAAGTTTGCTAATATCTAATCAGCATGACGCAAAGTGAGAGTTCACTTGACGCAATCTCTTCTCTACTAGAGTGGATTCAAATATTGAATGTCTGTGTCAAATAATTGGCTTCTTGTAAGCTGGAGTACTTATTAGTTTGACTCTACATGAACTAATGGGTGAGAGCTAAACATACTCATTGTACATGGTAATTCTTTCCATTTGAAAAGCTGCAGCTTCTTCCCGTATTTACTCATTTTTTTCCTTATTTCTGCACACTGAAACACCACAGGTGAAAGGTCACAAATAGGGCAAAAATATTTCTCAATAATTTGGTTATTGCTTTAAATTAAAACACAGCCTTGTTTACAGTATAACGCAGGCGATACATTAAGGCACCATTTTGCACACGCTACTCTTTTAACAATCCAGTTCTGTTAAAGTGATTTGACATTTGTAGAATGTGCCTTCTCACTCACCGGAGTAAAACAATTTAGCTTAGAAACAACAGAAGTGGGTTCTGAAACATGTCTTTCTTTCACTGTGCTTTTAAGCTTACATTTGTTTGTAACGATAAAAAAAATGAAAGGAAATGTATTATATGTGGGTAAATGGGGTGCCCTCTCATTTTTATTTTTTACTTAATACACAGTAAATTATAAGATCATAGTATGGCACCGTGAATATTACTTCTCTGCATTAGTTTGTAGGGAAATTACAAATCTAAAATCCTATTGTCGTGTGACTTTGCTTACTAAACTAACAGTTTTGCTAACATTTGAATTTGAATCTGCTGTTTAGTATTAGATATAACATATCATTTATTATATGTGGGAAATTTGATATCTGGAATCTCAAAATGAGGTATTCTTTGTATCCCTCTTTACTGTTTATTTTAGAACCAAAGATGGGATTTATCATTAATGCCTTCCTCAACTAACATGACATGTGTCAAACTCAAGCCCCGTCGGCCTTACATTATATGGCCCATGACATTCCCTGTTGATTCAAGGCACAGAGTTTCTAGGTGTGGCAGACACTGAGGGCCTAATTCACCAAGCTCGCAACTCAAGGCAACTCTTATGCTCTCGCTGAGACTGTAATCCCTTTAATGCACTTGCTCATGCCCAAGTGCAGGACATCAGCGAGCGCATATCCGTCATTCCGAAATGAGCTGAACACTTCGCACCTCACTTCGGAGCTTGGTGAATTAGGCCCTCTGAGGCTCTAGATGTTGCAAGAATTGAGGAAATGTGACAGATGCAGCACATTCCTATTGACTGCAACAGCAGGTAGATATGTAGAGCATTTAGTGCAGGCAGCAAGAACATTGGTGGATTGGTGATTGATTGATGATATTGCAGAGCCATGCAGGTAGCACTGAAAGTTGAGTCACAGCCTTCTGTATGGCAAAATAGGAGCCTGGGATTGGAAAATTGGAGAACTCTGGGTGATAGAAGCATGTGGAGACTGGAGTTCTCAGGAACCGCAATTAAATTATTTTGCAGGAGCTAAACTGTGCAGACCCCTATCTTGGGCCTCATGTACAGCATCAAAAACCAAGCATCAGTCTTTCAACTGTATAAAACTGGAACTGCTCCATTTATTGCAGAAAAATCAGCAGTCCACAAAACATTTAAGGGGAAATCCCTTCGTCGGGTGTGCCATCTGCACCTTCTAAGTATTACAAGGGTACTGCTTTTTTACCAAACAACACAAAGGGTATTGTTTCCTGCAATAAATGTGGAAAATGGTAATTAAGTGGTATAACAATAATTTAGAACAGAATAAACACTAGGTAAGGTATAAGAATTTACAATGTAAAGGTTCAAGGTATTTTCCACTTTCAGTTAGCACTATCTCTGTATTACTTCTTAGATCTGTGTTGTCTGTGCCTGTCTCTGTGATGCTGTATCCCACTGTATGCATTGTCCCCTTGATGAAGGGAGGGATAAATCCCACAAAACTCTGCCTTTGTATATACTGATCTCTAGAGCTTTTTAAAGTGGTTTCTCACCATTTTTGAGTGTGTGCATTTCTGTTTGTTATTGTTGCATGACTTTACAGTGTTGACTAGAACTGTAGAATCTGCATCACAAAATGTGTCTTTATATATGCAGAAGTGCCTTCTTATCTATTTTTTGCTACCGTGCTTGCATTCCCCCCACCCCTCTCTGGTCACATGCCACTCACTGGGTATACAAATCCTGCTAAAGCTCTCCTGTTTAAATTTAGAGTGAAGAGGCTCCTAATGAGCATAGGTACCTAGCAGAAGAACTAATAAGATAAGACCTGTAATAATGTACAGAAGTTAAACCAGGTAGAGACTATGTTAGTGGAAATCTCTGTCCAATGACATGGTTGCAATGGATAGACCCTACAGATGGTGGTTATCCTTCCCTCAAATAGGCAGTGGGTATTTTAGGTCATCCTGAAATAATACTACCATTGGTACTGAAACAAAGCCTGTGTGAAGCCTGTTCCCATTATGTTAAATCTATAAGCATTACCCAAATGCCAGGGAGCTAGCTGGACAGGAAAATGCTCTGTTTGACAAGCTGAAAAGCAAATTTATTACATCAAAAATAATATTTACAGTACTTTGGTGAGCAAGGGGATGATAGAGATCCTATAAAACTTGTGTTGATATCTGCTTATTTTTTTGGTGAAGTCCATGTTACTTACAGTATATTGTACATACTGATGGGTACTCTAAACACAAAGTCTATCACCTGGTCAATACTCACTAGAGATGCAGGACTTACAACCTTTCCTCCAGTGCCAATCTTAGAAACGGAGATATTTCTCATATAGCTCACTTCAGGGATTTATATGGACTCTGCTCTGTACACATACAATGACACTGGAGCCAATAAAAATAATGCAAACAGAAGTGAATGAATTAAGATTTGTTGATCATCTGAATTTAGGATAGAGTTTATATCAAACTTTTTAAATTTTCAGTTGACTTTTAAACAAATATTATTATGTGTCCACCTGCAAGATCTCATGGTAGGACTGTATTTTCTATAGCATTTCTCTAGTACATTAACAGAGACAGTAATCTCATAGTATGTATTGCATAGCGCACAATAAATATTTGTCAAAGTGTGATTGAACTAACTAAACATTTGTACTGTAATGGATTTGTTGGAAACAAATCACAATCAGATATTTATTGTGTAGTTTAAACATCTGTCGTTGTATTAAAACAAATCAGTTTATTGTAGACACGTTTGAAATCACCCATAACTATTTTATCATTGTATACAAACTATTTGATTAAACTGAAAAACAACATTATTTGTCAGTCTGGACTGTGTCCGTTCGAGTGCACTTTATGGTAGATCGCCATATGCAAGCTTTTATTACAGCGACATAGTGAGTTATAAAAATGTGTGGGGGCAGCGGTTGTAAAATTGAAAAATATGAAACACGAGTTTTATTTTTGGTTATTTGTATGCAAAGTATTTGTAATGAAAAAGCAAAGGGAATGCATAAGTTTCATTGCATCTGTATGACTAAACAGAGTCGAGAAAGACACAGTGAAAATTGTATAATGTAGAGAAGTGACTTTGTATTCTGAAGAGGGTGTTTACCACTGATGTGCTTACAGTCCCGTAGGAATGTAAAGCAAAGACAATTTGACAATGCAAATTTCTGCTTTATTGATATTTTCGATAACCTTTTTAGGCCCTGCTGTGTCATTCTGCAGAATCAAATACCAATCATAAATATATTTATATGTACATGGGGGTTTGAGTTGTTTTAGGTCAGATCAACATTGTTTACTAAAATGAATTCTGCGTTTTATGGCGCATAGTGTTCTAAGTATGAAGCAATGAGCTCTAGACTCGAAGAATGAACTAAATGCTTTCCCCTTTTCTTCCTGTTGGGATTCACTGTGTTTTAAATCTCTCTATGCAGAACCATTTTCAGAGGAGTTCAGTCTGACATAGCAATAATGTAACTCAAATATATGAAATATTGTATTAGAATTGCTAGAATAGCCATTTCTTGTTTTATTAGATAGCTTCCCCCTTGCCTTTACTGACTTTGCAAGGGAGCGTCTATCCATCTTACAGAATTTAATCAAATCCTGACGTTGCTCCATAGATACACGTTCTTTAGTCAACTGTAACGATGATAAAGCCTCTTGCCATAGTGAAAACATAATAGAAACATAGAAATTATGGGTAGATTTATAAGATTTGCTCTGTCTTCTGTGAACAGTACTTTGCTAGCTGTGAAAATCCCAGGTCCTATTAGATGCTTAGATTAAACATGTGTGATACCTTTCTGTCTTGCCCACACACAATTTCATTATACTGTAGCTACAGAATTATGACATTATTATGGTTTATGTATATAATGTGTCAACATTACACATATTGCTGCACAAGAAAAAAGGAGTAATGAGCAAACTAAACAGCAGATGCGAACAAAACTAATATGAATGTTATGAGAGTGCTGCTCATAATAGCTAGTAGCACAGCAGCAAATAATAAAGGGATGTTTGCATTGTATTAACTCCATTTAATTCTGTATACAAGCCTAACCAGTGGAGTGCCGCGTTTTGTTACATTTTATTTTCTGGGTTGGAAATTCAGTGCACGTGGTTGCTCTGTTTTCCTTAAAGAAACACAAAAGGCTTATGCTTAGCACCTCCCCCATTGTGACCCAGGTATAAGCCTTCAATGCACATGAGAAAGCCACCCTGCCCAGAGCTAACAGGGCAAGCTCATAACATTTTATTTCTGTATCCATTTCTGTATCCTCAGCACCATTTTCCAGTGATATTTTGTAGTTAATTAATATTTAATTAATTAATATTAATATACCTAAATATTGCAGGGTGCCAGCTAATGTTCAGTCAATTTTAATTGCCAACATGAGGTCTGTATTGCTCAGTTACAATTCAGTCCCCTTACCATGTTCCTGTTTACTGGTCATGATTGCTGATACAGGGAAGTATTCAGTAAGAAACCCATTACAACTTACCAAGTTATTGAATAATTACATTTCCCCTTTTTCTTGTAATTACAGTGTTGCTTATTTGTGTCACTACAATGTTCCCAGTTACTGTTTGTTGGCACTGTAACTTGTCCAGTTCATTTTCACTTTCATTATATTGAGCCTAATTACTGTTTAATGGATACCATTAGCATGTGTAATATTATACTGTATATCATCTTTTACATACACCGACAACTATTCCATATATGCAGTATATATATATATATATATATATATATATATATACTGTATATATATCTTAATAAAACTGAATATAGATTAAAAAAATGGAGTTCTCAGGACTTTGCCACATTACAAAATGTTTACTTTACAAAGTCAGCATTACCTAAGATTTGCTGACACATCTATTCTATCCTTAAAGAGCATGCAGAAGAAAATGGCTGCTATAAGTAGGCATTGGTTCTGCAAGATAATGGAATGTATTTCCAGCGTTCACAAGCTATTAGGGCAGCCTGCGCAAACATTTTATCTTTCATCTATGAGCTAAGATAAAAGGCACTAATGGCACAGATTATTTCATATCAGAGAATAGGAATATTTCTATGTGCAGCCATTAGGCACAATTCAATTATATGTATATAGATGCAATGTCATTTACGTAGGTATGAGTAAAATTGGAATGATGGTGTATATGTTATCTGAATGATGAAATCAATGTGATAGGTTACCTAGGTAGGCACTTCCACACCATGAAGCATAGCATGTGTGTAATTGTGGTAATGCATACACTATAGGGCAGTGATATCACAAATTTAGATTTGGAAGAATTTTTGAGTTTGTGTTTTGCTTGGCTATTTTAGATCAAAAGCAGCAAAAAGGATATTCTAAACCCAAATAACATTATTTTCTTTTGAATCTGTTTTACTTTGTCCCTTTCATGTTCTTTGAGACAGTGGAAAAAGTCAATATTCTCTCTCTGTATTTCCCACCAGCTTCCAAAGACTCATTTACATCTCACCAGTGTTATAATAACATATAATGACATTGATAGTAAGATATGTTTTTGACGCAGTTTATAAAATACATTAACTCCTTAAAATCTCTATTTCGCCCTCCTTTGTAGTAAATAAACCCACCCTAAGCTGGTGGTGAAACCTGTGGTTAAATCAATATTTGGTGGTGGTGAAATTGATATTTTTTTATCGATTTTTACTGATTGAAACTTTTCAATCGCGCTTTTCAATCGGATTTTTCGATGGAAAGATAACCATACTTTACATTAGTAGTACATACTTTACATTAGTAGTACATACTTTACATTAGTGGTATACTTTACATTAGTAGTACATACTTTACATTAGTGGTATACTTTACATTAGTGGTATACTTTACATTAGTAGTACATACTTTACATTAGTGGTATACTTTACATTAGTAGTACATACCTTACATTAGTAGTATGGCTTTACATTAGCAGTATGCTTTACATTAGTAGTATACTTTACATTAGTAGTATACTTTACATTAGTAGTACATACTTTACACTAGTAGTATACTTTACATTAGTAGTTCATACTTTACATTAGTAGTACATACTTTACATTAGTAGTACATACTTTACACTAGACATTTTTACTGATTGAAACTTTTCAATCGCGCTTTTCAATCGGATTTTTCGATGGAAAGGTAACCATACTTTACATTAGTAGTATACTATACATTAGTAGTACATACTTTACATTAGTAGTACGTACTTTACATTAGTAGTACATACTT
>WMED01007952.1:0-17268 GCA_019650415.1 Pipa parva | reverse complement strand
ACAGTCCAAACACCATTAGCGGTCAGACTTAGAATAAAGGAGAAATCTCCTTGGTAGATATAGCCCACATTTGCGAGTTAACAAAAAAGTTGAAACAGGCCCTTTTAGCTTGTCAAATAAAATCGTTTTAAACTAAAACATTATAACAGCAGGGTACCTGCAACTCGTGGGGGTACAACTCTACGCGTTTCACCACATCACGTGGCTTCTTCAGGAGTCAAAATTTTTAAGTCTCTATACTCTTCCTTCTATTGTTTTCTGTTATAATAAAAGTGTATCTTTTTAAGCAAGAACCACTGTCACCCTATCTTATTGATATTAACTCTAATGCACCACATTTACAAATATATTGTGTTCTATGAAGAAACAACTGTGTGTTCCGCAGCACTCTCTGTGTATGTAAATAATGTCCAATGTTCCAAATCTTGTGTGTGAACAATGCAGCTTTCTCCCAGGGAGCTCGCCTCTCCTCCCAAAGACAAATCTTCTAGGAATCACACTGTGGGGAAGCACAATAAACAAAGTGCACTATCAAGTGCATTACCTGAGAAACAATATTCTCATAGGAGAGACCAAATGTCCCAATATAGTGTTAAGTGTTGGAAAAGTGAAATAATCCACCTCTAAGTGCTATATACACACACCGTGCCGACAGATAATTCAATATAAGCTCTCACCAGATTGACAAGATTAGAAGGTTTGTAATATCATACTAATATATTACTAATATATTGCGTTCTATGCCTATTCCAATGTGCAAGTGAAGCCTGTTTCCCTAAGGTTCTCAGATAGCCTGGGTATATATTAAATGTTGCTACAAATGATTTAATACATACCATAATTATAGCTCTACATTTTTGGCACTCAACGGTGTGGTTTTTGAATTTATCATGGGGCATAAAGGAACCCTTAGATCAAATTGTGGTGCATTTATTTTATTTTATTTATTTTTTTGTATATCAAATACACAGTGTCTGGGACCTTCTGTGGTTCTTCTTCCCAAAAACGCTGTGGATTGTTGTGGGAGTTGTTAAAGTTTCTCAGTTTTTGTCTCTGTGTATGTTCTGCAGTGCAGCAAGAACTGAAGTAAGCACTACAAGCAATCTAGAAATAATTCCAAGTATCCAGTAAAGGATTATTGCAATTAATATGTACCTCATAATTCCATCAGTGGTAGGCTTAGGGACCAAGGCTTAGCCTCATCTACAAAGGAAGCCATATCAAGGTCCATCCAGAAATTGGGGCCATCCAGAAACCCCCCAGGATCCATATTTGTGCTCATGTGATACCAAATCCTTTAGTGGTAACTATATGGTGATTGTATATATCTGTATTCACTTGTACCTGTCACTCACTATGCGTCTGTGTGTGAATATCTGCTCCTTATGGTGTTAAAATAGAGCTCTCTAGTATGTCTCTTATTTTTACTGTTCTAATAAATGTGTGTGAGTTTTATGCAAGAACCACTGGCCCCCTATCTTTTGTATATTAACCTTAATGCACCACATGCACATAATGTGTAATGTATTATATGCCTATTCCAAAGTGTAAGCGGGGCCTGCTTCCCTGAGGTTCTCTAATAGCCTGGGCACATGCATACATGAAATGTTGCTACATAAAGGTTTTTAATACATACTGTTAACTTTAGCATTACACGAATATGAGATTTGTTTCTACATGCCCAACACGCTTTCTTCATTCCCACTCCCTGCTCATTTCCCTTTCAGACTAGAACTACCTTAACCAAAGTTGCTAATGGCCTCCAAATTGAAAAATCCAGATGTCACTATTTTATTTTTATTCATTTGGCCATTTCTGATATCTCCAACATAGTGGATCAACTTCTCTTCATCAGCATATCATTCTCATTAGGCCTTAAATATACAGCTCAATCTGTATATTTGCAGGTGCCACTCCAGCTGGGTTTCCTTGGCCTCATATTTTTTTTTCACTTGTATCACTAACTACTTAACAGCTTTCACTTCCATTATGTCCACACACTTCCTAAACTCAAACTGTCAAAGACTAAAGGCCTCATTGACTAAAGTCTGCATTCACTTGTCGAATTCACTTTGCTACAATTCGAGTCACAACACCAAAATAGCCACAAATTCACTTCTCTTTTTTATCAAGCTGTGGATAGATTTGTCGAACAAGTGGACTGCTATGGAAGCGGTTGCATGCCTAGTGTTTGGTAAAACCATTCGAATAGTAATAGGATGCAAAGTCATGCGAACTGTTTTGAATTCCCCAGTGAAGTGCAGTGATGTCCTCCTCGTCATAACTGTCTACCCACTAACTGTCTATAAGTGAATAATACATCTATTTCTATGTCACCTTGTCCCTAGTTTAAGTTTAGTTGCAAATTTAGCTGCAGTCACCGTTGTCACTTTTGAAGAAATAGTTGCCTGACGCCACACCTGCCATCAACCCCCAATTTGTCACAATGATGTGGCGAAGTCAAACAGGTGAATTCGGAGCACTACTCCTTGTCAAGCTTGGAACTGACTCCGCTGCTTGCTGAATGTGTAAAGTGCCTGTGCAGGCCCATGCAAAGTAATGTGAAGAGCTTCATAAATCCACAAAGAAATAGTGGTGGGAGAAAGGCTCCAAAAGCAGCAATCACTGCAAACCTTTATTGGGTGAATAATTACACACAACATGTTTTGAGTGGATGCCCTTTGTCAAGTATCCGCGACTATCATAGTTGCCCAAATTAGATGCATAATCACCATATTGCAGAGTTTGCTCAATAAGCGAGCATGGGGAAGTGGCGAGCAAATGCAAATTCATACCCACTATTCAGACTTTAGTCCATAAAGCCATGAATTTCTTGAGTTTCCACTATCCTCTATTATCTCTCTACCTCAGTTAACCATTTCATTGTGTTTACACCACAAATTCTGTCCCTAATTGTCAACCCCCCTACATCTAGCCAGTTAGTACCTCATGCAGCCTCCATCTTGAATTCATTTCACTCAATAGGCCCTATCTTTCCTAAGATGCCATTAAAGTACTAATACATTTACTCATCTCACAACCCAACTTCTGCAGTGGCTTCCCATACTCCCTAGAAAACAGTTAAAAAGTCTGGACCTGACATCAATGAAATTCCCACCAACATTTCTTCCCAAACACAATTCGAGATCTACCAATGACCTTCAGCAGTCCTGCCCATGTTTTTCTCCTTTATTCTTGCTTTTAAGATTTCTCTGATTTCAAAGAGTGTTTAAAGACCTGGAGGTTGGAGGAGAGTCTGACGGTGTCAGTTAGGTGGCACACACAACTGTTTAAATTAGCCATCCCTGATAACTTCTCAAACAGTCTTTTGCTTTCCTCTCTTACTTTTCAATTTTCACTTACTCCTGTCTCTGGAATACTTTATAACAAACCTCTGCCTGTGAGACTGCCTCTCTTACAAGCGATAACTGCACTTATACTTCTGTATTATACTATAGCTTACTGGTTGCCCTGCACAGCACTCTATGCCTCGCTTAGAATCTTGTGCTGGAACATCCCATGTTTATTCCTTCTGCATCATCACCTATTCTATTTTTTCTTGTAAGTTATAATGGGCAGGGCCTCTTACTATTTCATGATCTGTTATTGTATAATAGTACTTTAGTAGTACTTTATAATACTGCACAGCACTGCTGAATATGCTAAATTTTATAATGAAAGATTTATAATAATAATTATAACATAAGAAATAATATTAGCAAAACAACTGCTCATATGTGGGTATTTACTTTCTGCCCCATTGTACATTTCTATTGTTATGGCTTTTTCCTTGTAAAGCATACTGTATATATAAAACTCTTTGATTTACTGTGCATGCAGGGAAATGTAGTTTACAACAGCTAAAATACATTGCACTTATATATTCTAGTTATTTTGTAAGAATAGTAGTATAGAAACCAATAACTATGCACTATGTAGTAAAATACTTCCAAGGTTCTGTATCAACAAGCTTGCTGAACCCAGTCATAACACATTCACAATCTGCACGGTTGGCTTCTTTCCCTGTGAGTACATTAAGCTTTTAAAAGCTCACTGACTATGAATAGTGTTCATTTTAATCATGAATGTTATGATTTACCATACACAACACAGCGTTAGATCATCTCTTCCTGACACTATAAACCTTGGGGTGTTCTCTGCTGTCTTTCTAGATACTTGTGTTTATACATGAGAGAATGTAAGTTTATGGGGCTTATTATATTCATATGACTTTATCCAGAAAAAAATGTTTATTAGTTATCTTGCTAGATAGTGTATAACATGACTTCTTCATATATATCATTAAATCAGAGAGTCTATGTTTGCAGATTGTTAGTTTTTGGTTTTGTTTATGACTGTAATTGTTTCTGCAAATATCTCCAGGCTCTCCATAGTGGACACCAGCACAATTGGCATAACAGATAGCCTTAGCGCAGCGTTTCCCAAATGGTGGGTCGCGACCCGGTACCGGGCCACGAAAGCAAAATGCCAGGTCATGAGAGCACGTATGGGTTTTCATGACTGAAAACTAGTAATGGACTTCATGAATATTCATGAGCTGGCTACTTCATGACGCAACACTCATTGTACACCTTAAAAACACACATGGCAGACAGGACTGTTCACTTGCCAGGAGAGGAAGCTCCTGCTTGGATCGAAACGCGTCTGGCAATCCTCATTAGCAGTGACTGGATGTTTTCTTGTACGCACACACCAGGGTACGCAAAAAAAAAATTAGTGGGTCACGAAGCATAAGCACAAAAATAACCGGGCCACGGAAAAATAAGTTTGGGAAACGCTGCCTTAGCGGATTGGAGTAGTGTGATATCCTGCACACAGACATAGGAGCCCTAATCATCAAAGTGAAAAATCGACTAGAAATGAATTCCCATCACTTCAGGTCTCTACACTGCAATAGTTGAAATTCTTTACTCCTTCTTCACTAAACAGAGTATTCCTAATAGTGAAGAAGAAACAGAGTCAGTAGCCGTATCTTGCATAGTGTGGTTTAGTCAGACGGCAGGAGCCCTTCCATCAGCCCACTAATTCACCACTGATATGGTGAAGTAAAACTGGCGAATGAGACACAGTATGCCTTGCACAATTCCCTACTGCGACACATTCCAATGCTTGATGAATAGCCAAATTGCCTGTGCATGCATTGCACCGTAGTACAAAGTGCTTCATAAGTTTGTGACTGTTGTAAGCAGTGCTTTTTTTGTAAAAAAATATTTTCTGGTACACATTAATTAATTAATTTCTCATAAATATAAGTATAATTAATAAATATTAAGCATGTCACAGGATTAAGATATTGAATGGCACAATATAGGCAGCAAGAAGATACAGTAAATGACGTCAAGAATAGCAAAGAAGAGCTAATACCAGTACAACAATCATTTTAAGTTCTCAGTAGTTAGATGTTAGAATACTTTTTCCTGCACCACGATGTGACAGTAGCTGTAGTCAGAAAATAGCTCCTAATGCATTTCTTTGTAACCCCGACATTAAAGTGTAATTAATTAATTTCAAACTGAATATAAATTAATTTTCATAGCCTAATAGAAAAGTAATTGATTTAACAAATGCTCGGAATAGAAAAGAACTACATACCGATCAATTCCAGAAGATGGTAATCAGGCAGGGTGGTAGGGTAGCTGCCAGAGGTGCAGTAGCGTGGAGTTTGGACAAGGTAGAAAATCATATGCGTTCCGCATGTAAGAGGCTTCTTCTCACGAGACTGGCAGATGAGACTGTCAGAGACAGGACCGGGCCAAGGTTTTTTGGCGCCCTAGGCGAAGTAATGAAATTGCACCCCCCCAGTTTTTGATGACACCTGCATAATCCCACTTTCAGACTCTCAGCCTGCTGCACCGCTTAGTAGGTTAGTAGTGCTTCTATGCAGTGGCAGCCCGATGATCTGATTCTTATCCTCTGTTCACTGCTCTGTCTGGGAGCACAGGGGATTAGAATCAGATCATCGCCACCTCTGCATAGAAGTACTAGCAGAGTGCAGGCATCTTACTCCCCAGCGCTCCTATTAGAATGTCATCCTCAAGCGCTCCCCCTTGGCCTTGTATAATCCCGATAGGCATGTGCAGTCCTTTTCATTACTTTCCCCACAACCACCTCCCACACTTTGCTTCTCCCGCAACCCCTCTACCACAATTTGCTTCCCCCACATTTTGCTTCCGACACAACAACTTAGCTTAGCGCTACAACTTCCCTCCTCCCGGCAATGATGTTAGCTCCTGTGAACGCCATCATTACTGGAGAGGTAGGAACGCTGTAGCGCTAAGTTCTACAGCAGTGACAGCCGGGCTGAGGAGAAGGTAGGTAAGGAGAAGGGATGGTTCTAAGATAGCACCCCCCTCCTGCTACCCCTAGGCCCGGCATTTTCCAGTACGCCGTACCGGCGCATACCGGCACAAAAAAAGCCCTGGTTGTTAGCATCCAAATTTGTTGCAAATTTACCACATCACAGATTTATTGAATATGCAAAGATCAGAAAGTGCCGAATCTGTGAATTCAGACTTTTACATGACTGTTTGGACTTTCATGAATAAGCCCCATAAGAGGAAGCTGAACACAGTTTTTTTAACATTCACTAAATCTTCAGCTCCAAGCCGAGAAGACACATACTTTTCAATAAAGCCAGTTTATACTTCCCAATATCGCGTTTTGGTTTTGTGATACAAAAACATTATCGTAAGCCTAACTACTCTCTTTTCATCAGGCATAAAATAGGAGCTCTTATATCCTCCTTCCAATAATAACAATTTAAAGATTACCCTTACCTTGCTAGTGGGGGTGAGAAGTTTAAAAAATGAATTAACAGTTTGCATTTGATTTAATGCATGTTGACTATATAATTCCTCTGCTTTATTACTAGAGGTTAAACATATGTCACAGTATGCAGAAGCTTTAGGATGTTTAAAAGCATTTAAGCCTACCCTGATCTCTGAAGTCTAAATAAACGTAAACAATGGGTTTCTATCACTATTTATTTATGAAAACTACTGTCCTTGACCTTTTGAATCACTGCTATTGATTTAAAAATCCATGTTAACTATGTTTTTCATCATATATGTCACCTCTAGAGCATTTCTCTTCTGCTGTTTATGAATGTATATAAGTATATTTTTATTTAGAAAGCACTGCGTGTTATGCAGCACATAACAATTTAACAATACAGTTAGAATACAGACGTGGGAAAAAATTCAGTATAGTACAAGAGAAGTAAATTACAAGCATGGAGTTATAAAGATACTGCTTAAGTGCTAGACCTATGCACCTTCCCTACAGAGCTTACAATCTAAATGAGAGGTAGCCTTAAAAAGAGTAATAGGCGTGGAAAAGATGGAGCAAACAAATGTGCTGAATCATTAGCCTATAATTTCCAATCATAACAAGAAACAACTATTATTATTACATAACTGAATGAAAAACATGAACTGAACCAATTGTTAGTCCTCCAAGAGGATACTCAGTACTTCTCTTATTATCTCCTTTCATGCACATTTTCTAGAACTACGGTCTCCCATGTCGCTAGAACTGCGGTCTCCCATGTCACTAGAACTGCGGTCTCCCATGTCACTAGAACTACGGTCTCCCATGTCACTAGAACTACGGTCCTCCATGTCACTAGAAATAAACTATTGCATTCCATGTCACTAAAACTACTGTCATCCATGCCACTAAAACTATACTACAGTCTTCCTTGTCATTAAAACTATACTTACCATTTATCTACAGTATTATGATGCATTAATGCAAAACAAAGAGAAAAATAATTAAGAGTAGTTAGTATGGATTTAAAAGAAAAATGTATTACAATCAGATATAAATGTAAATAGGTCATGTATCATGATCTACTTTTAAGGTTCTTTTACTAAATGATTTAACGGCTTTTATAAATGAGTCTGGATAATTATTACAGTGAAATATGTGTAATACGTTTGAGTTTGAGCACACCCACTTCAGGCGAAGCATGCCCACTTTTAGGTAAATTACACTTCCTTCTGGGTTATCCCTTAAAGGAACCACTCAAGTGTGGTTAGTATTGTTGGGGGGGAGGGGGGGTATAAGTGTACTTACCAAAGTATGGCTTTGGTCCCCTGCTATCTACTCTGTCTTGCTCCAATAGATCTTCAATTTTTACATTCCAGCATTGCGATCCAGCTACATTTTCTGTCTTCTCAATTCTTCCAGGTACACACATGCACAATAGTTATTTAGGGACTTAAAACCGCTTCTGTGCATGCTTGCTTTGTAGAGGCTAGAAAGGAGGCACAGCTGCAGCTGAAACACAACACTCAAAACAAAGTGAAGAGCTTCTGGAGCAAGAAAGAGGCAAGGAAGGACAAAAAGAAACCCATCTGTAAATACAGTAATCCTCCCCAGTCTCACGTCTAATCCTAACCACATTTTAGTTCTCCTTTAACTTTTTGACTTCCAAAATAATCTAGAAAGTTGGTAACATAACCTGATGCCAGCCTAGCGCACCTGTCTTAATATATTTGTCCACAGACTCAGAAAAGATTTTGACCTATTGCCATGGTATTTACAGAGAAACAAAACATGACGGCAGATTAAAAATAAATGGTTTAGCCTGCCAACCCTTTCACCTTTTATTTCTGCATTTGTTTTAGGATGGATATTTAATTTTGATAAGAAGACTCCCTTGCTCTGAATCAGTGAATTTCTAATGGAATGAAGCATTGCACAGGCACAGATCTTAAATGTAGTAAATCATGTTTGATTTTCTCCTTCTGTTTTTCAGATAAACCGGATACACATTAAAGGGATTAGCAGAAATATAATGACTGCTTACGACACTTTCACTGCAATGTAACATTTGCAGACCTCTGAGGGGGTTATTAACTAAATTCCGAAATTTCACATAAAGGTGTGAATTTGTCAGCTAACGACAGCCACACACTGCCCAATAGACTGCTACTGCTGTGGTCGTGACTTCATTATGGGAATATTGTCACAACTTTACTATTGTCTATGGGAATCTGCAGTTTAGGCAATGAGGAGTAGACTATCAGGGCATAGCCACCCAAAGTGATGAATTCTCACTTTAGTCTATAAACCCCTGAATGTGATATTATAGAGTCTGTTGAGGTCTTTACACTACAGAACATTTAGCCACCAGCAGGGTTGAACACACAGAGAAAATTAAAAACAGGGCTTTCAATTTATTTAATTTCATGAGACCATGGGTGGTCCTGGCGCTATTGGCGCCCCGGGCCTCTCTCCCCCCTGCGCCGCCCCCCCGCCCCACGACACCCCCCCACTCACCTCTAACAGCGTTCCAGCGATGCACCTCCTCTGATGAGGTACGTTGAATACGACGGTGATCCTTAGATGTTCGGGTCTTGCCGGCAGCTGCCGAATACAGCAGACAAGACCCGAAGCAGCAAGGAGCGCCGTCGCATTCAACTTACCTCATTAGACGAGGTGCATCGCTGGAACGCTGTTGGAGGTGAGTGGGCGGAGCGGATCAGGGGGGTATTGCGGGCAGGGTGGGGGGCGCAGGGGGGAGGTCAAGTTTAGCGATGGGCAATGTGGGCAACTGCGCACCTCAAATAGATTGCACCCTGGGCCGTCGCCCACATCGCCCATCGGTAGAACTAGTCCTGCATGAGACACATACTTTGGTGGAAATTTTGCAAGCGGTTAAGTTTAATGTTGTACCACCAAATTGATTTTTCATTATTACCAATTTATAGAAGGGGACAAAGTCAACAGCCATTTGTGGACAGTTAGAATTTGGGTTCTCCTACAGCTAGTTACCTTAAGGTATAATATGTTGCTTGAATTCGGCCCAGTTTTCTGCTATTGACCTCTGGGAATCACCAACACAGTTGGCAAGTGGGTAGGATGAGGCCACTGAAATTAACAGATTTTTATGCTAAGTGAGACAAGTCAGCTGAATCACTTCATGATCATGCTAACTCCTCCATTTTTTCTCCATTGAAATGGACAGATGTGCAATCTCCCACCGGACACATCACTAATACAAGCCTTGCTCTGAGATATGCTTGCACAGCTCAGATTACAGATAAAGCAAGACACTATACAAACTATGTCCACCATAAAAACCGAGTTTAAAGAGCTGACAGGCTGTGCAGGCCAATTGGAAAAAAAGATTAAGTTAATTCCTGCAGATGTGCCTAAAGAGGTCAGTAACATGGTATACTTTTCCATATCTAGTAAGCTATATTGAAGAAACATCAGCCACGTTTTCCAGGGTTGATCTATCTTTAATGACGGTTTTGTTATGACACTTCATTACTGTAAAGAATTTAATGTTTTCACAGGGACTGCCTAGTGCCCATGACATGGAACATACAGTATACATTAAAAAAATTACCAGTCACTCACTGTTGCTTAAGGGGGAAAATTCCTATTAATTGCAAGTGTCAAAAAACACACAGCATTTTAGGGGTAAACATTTCCCTAGAAGTGCAACATTATATATGCTCCTCCCAAACTGAACAAAAAAATCACACATAGAGGGAAGGGTTGAAAGCACATTACACAAGTAATACCTAGAATTAGTAAGTGCCTTTATTTTCCATTCTTATTAGCATACCTTAATCCCTTAGATCAGAAGCCAAATCTTTATGCAATGTTTTTTTTAACATTGTAAGGGGGAGATTCACTAAGGTGCAAATTCGACTGTCGAATTCACAAACAGCGGATTCCTGTTGTAAATCCGTTATAATTTCCCCATTGTAAAGGCGCGACAATTTTTTAAAGTTAAGATTGCGACAATTTTCCCATAATAAAGTCGCGACTGCGACAATATTCTCATTATAAAGATGCAACTGCGACAGTAGCAGCCTATTACAGCTGTCTTTATCTGGTGAATTCGCACCTATACGCAACAAATTGGACTTTAGTGAATAACCCCCTTAATGCTTTCAAAATCATGCTTTTTTTTCCAAAGAGATAGTTTCATTCTACTAATTTTTTAACACTCATCCATTATTAATTTTTTTTCTGTATACAGTGTGTTCATTTAACACTGCCTTCTACACACCATGGGTATAACATTTTATACTGGTCTTCATATGGAATCATAAAAGAAAAAGATTGCAGCAAAATTCTTATTCCTTCTTGGAAAATGTATAAAATCCATAACAGTGGAGCAAGTTAGACAACTGCATGGCAACAGGATAATGTAATTGTGGGTGGAGATTGTACAAGCCTATAAATATCCTATCCAACTATCCTAAATCTTTAATATATCTAAGAGATGCACACCATAGCTGGCATTCTTGGAAAATATAATATGTTTTGTTACTAGTTAAACTTCTGCATTATGACTTAGAGCTTTAACGTTCTGGAGCCCAATTTGAAGAGAGAATTGCATAATTGTTTCTGGTACAAACCTGCTACCATCTATGGGACTGATGGTGAGACAAAGTTTACCTAAATATTACTTTTACAAATACCTTCAGTTATAATAACCAATTCTCAACTTTGAACAACCCTACTTATTTTGAGACAAAATAACTTTACCAGGATCTGACAGTCATCAGGGCAGTGGGCAGTGTGGTGGCTCGGTGATTAGCACTGCTACCTTCTAGCGCTGGGTTCTGGGTTCTGGTATCAATTCCACACTGGACTTCATCTGCATGGAGGTTGTTTGTTCTTCCTGCACCTGCATGGTTTTCCTCATCTCCCACAATCCAAAAACATACATCTGTGTGACTGAAAAGGGAAACTAGATTGTTTCTGCCACTGGGCAGGGACTGAAGTGAATGACAAACCTCTGTAAAGCACTGCATAATATAATAGCTCTTTATAAAATAAATACAATCAGGAACAAATGCAAGGCAATTGATGGTGGCATTGGTCAAAGCAGTAATGGGGGGCGGGGGGGTTCCTTTGACTGCCATGACTTCAATTTATATGCCCCTGAAAAGTACCATGCAGATCTGAACCGGACCTTTTAATATTTTCTTCATTACTTCAGGCAAATAACTGCTCAGTAACTCTTATAACTACTCATGTAATTTACTCTTATGAGGGCAGTTCACAGCCAGCTTGATTTATGATCCTGTAATTCCTGAAGCTAATCTGGGAAAGAACTATTTAAATGTACATATATCATTATGACAAGTCGGTGTTGCATGTGAAGTTGCATCCTCAGATCATACTTCTTTTGAAATATCCTTCTTTAGCAGAATAGTTAATACTGTTTTCCTTTCATGTCAGCAGCTGTTTGGGTTGAATTAATGAAGCTAATGGAACATAAATAATACCACAATAAACTTTATATGTCTGCTCTGCTTTGGATCGCTTTTCTGTAAATATTAAGGATACAAGACTACAGCTTCTAATGCCTTTCTCTCCTTCATGTTGATCTTGAAAGTAATGGAAATGTACTAGGATTGCTCCAGCTGTACACAGCTCATTAAATCACACAGCATTTATAATGCTATAAAGTAGGGACACATTTCAGAAAAAAACATGCATAAAAGGACAGTTTTAGTAAGGTACTAAACAGAAAAGCGTGCGTTCAGCATTTAATCAACACATTTAATAATGATTTTCTTTCTCTTTATTTTTCTATGATAATGAAACACCAACCTATTAAAAGGACCCTATCTATAATAATTATTTATTCATTCTTATATAGCGCTACTATTTTATCCAGCAATTTACAGAGATTCATCATTCACTTCAGTCCCTGCCCCATGGAGCTTACAATCTAGTTCTCCCTAATTTGTCACACACAAATTGTTTTTGGATTGTGGGTGGAAGCGGGAGAAGTCCAGGGTGGAATTGAACCTTTAACCTCAGTGCTGCAAGGCAGCAGTAATAAACACTGAGGCACCACCTCAGTAGCTCCACCTGTAGTTTTCACCTAAACCATTATGACATAAAGCAGATAGAGCACTGGAGACATAAAAAAAAGGAACAGGATATAATTAAATCATAGATACTTGACATTTTGTCATTTTGTATCTAAATGCCTTTTCCTGCACACGTTATTTTCTCTTACCCACACCATTTATGGCAACCAGCTTTGTCACCAGTCATTTTACCGTGAGTACAAAGCCCCATGAGAAGTTCTTGTTGGTAAAAGTGATTCTAGTCATTGATAGTGCTCAAGGTAAGTTAAAGGCTGTGGGTCAACCTGTTCTAAAAGCATTTGGAAAAATATGAATGCAGCAAGATGCATAGTGGGGCACTAGCTTTACATTCACTTACTTATTTTTCTAATATACATTTGAATGGAATACATGAGTCATATGCACTAAAATGTACTTTTAAATATCATTCCAAATTATAGGGCATAATATGACTCACTTTATTTCAACTCTCACTGCGTACAGCTACATTTTCAGAAAGTGTAATTTAAAAGTAAATTTAAAAGTGACCTTAACACAACATCCGGCGGACTGGCCATTTAAATATAAGACTACTGAAGAGAACTGTGAATCATCTTTAAAAGAAGATCTGTTCATTAAGACATCAGCAGGATCATTAGTTACAATCAGAGCTCTACATCAAGTCCGGTGCATAATTAGATTACAGGAAATTTTTATTTGACACTTCCTGATGTGACAAGGCTCCTATTAATCAGTGAGCAAAGAAAAATACGCTTGTGTGAGATAGAGAGACTCTGCGAGATTAAATAAAAAAAGATCCATGGAAAGTTTGTAAGACCTAACCGCTGATCTTAGGACAAATAAATAACATCATTTGTTCAATTTGTGGCCATAATCTTTTTATGGGCACGACAACCCCTTCTTTCAAGAATAATTTGAATTATTGTTGTCATTTGTTAAAACAACAGTAACACCAGACAATAAAATTGCCTCATATGCATTTGTAGTTACTATTTTTTCAGTTTGTGCCCCCAAGGGGGTAATTCAAGAACGATCGAACTTACCTTGCGATGCTTCTCACCACTTCGCTGAGTCGGGTACGCGCTCCCTGGTCTCCTGCAAGCAGAGATCAGCGAACGCTTTAAAGGTACTTCGGCTCACCTCACGACCACTCAAGTCACCTTGCCGAAGTACCTTTAAAGCGTTCGCTGATCTCCGCTTGCAGGAGACCAGGGAGCGAGTACCCAACTCGGTGAAGTGGTGAGAAGCATCGCAAGGTAACTTCACTCTTTCCTGAATTACCGACCAAATGTTTTATATTGTGTCTATAAAGTGTAGGGGTTAAGGTGCAGGTTATTCTGCTTTTCCTACCTTTTCCAGCATGGTCGCATCCTCCCCTTCTAAAGCAGCAGTGTAAGCAATAATAAAGATTGTGTTTTGCACCCCAAAGCAGAAACTAGTCCAGAATGGTAATGATGTAAAGTTCCCTGCTGTGTGCTGGTGTTTAGAGGATTGTGGGTTGCTGGGGGTAGGAGTGTTAAACGATAAAAAAACATAATTGTCACTGTATAGATTTCTATATTTCCCAGTAACCAGTATAGTGGAATGAATCACATGGATGTAGCCATTTTTTTTTAAGATCCTATGTTGAGGTGTTGCTAGGTTCCTTTGAGAAATGGGGCACAGGCTACACATTCAAAATAGGAACAGCCTCACCACTCCCTTTACTAAAGTACTGCATTGCGTACACTGACAATGATGCCTCCAGAAACCATTACCATTTTAAAAGAGTAATCTAGATCCAGGGTACTGAGCAGGGGGCATTGCTCAGTCTAACCCAGGACCACAAAATATGCTGTACTTTCAATGACTGTTTTTCCACTTGCCTTGTTTCTAATAGAAAATAAGTATTTATTTAAAAAAAACTTTCCGTTCATTTCAGGTTTTCCATCTATCAAAATTATGCAACACAAAACTACATTGTCAACTGTATTTTAATGGCAAAATAACTTTTTCTTAGAAACAGACATATACTGGGCATCAAATAAAGCAAATATAGTAAGTACAAAAGCCGTCTACAAAAGTAAACATACAAAGAGCAGAAGGTATTAATTCACAGATGTACACAGCTTTGGTTGCAGGAGCATCTGCAGTTTTATACATACCAGACCTTAAAAATCCTGTAGAGACAGAATGGTTTTCCAGCTCTCATGTGGATAAACATCATTGTCATGGTGGCATTTGTTGACAAAGTTAGATTTTTAAAAGCAGATTTAACTAGTCGTTGTCACGGCAGCTATGCTGTTGTAGGACGTCACATTAAACTTTTAAGGCATGTTTACAGTAGTACTAAACCAGCAATACATTTACTGTTGGATGTGCAATGGTTGTTAAAAAAGGTGCTGCTGATATAATAATATTATTTAAACACGACCCGGCCCCACCATGGAGTTTAACAACTTGTAAATCCGTCAGCAGGGAATTTTATTGTGCTGAGCATATGATAATAAATTGAATATGAAATATGAGATTAAAATTAAAATAATCATGGCAATGGTTTTATTGAAGTGTATGAAACAAGCACATTACAAAGTACACTGATTATAGAGGGAAACTGTACAAAAAATAGTAAAGTGAAATAGCTGGGGTAGAGAGAGTTTGGTGTTAATTACCGACATGCAAATTAATGATTCCACATTATATAAAAATAATTGTGTGCTGTTTCACATAAACATGGAAGCAATATTCAGATCACGGCTATCAAGAGGATTGCTGCTTTGGGGGATCCAGCCATCATCAGCTAGAATGTCAATCATAATTTAGCCCCACCCAACCCAACTCGGGAAAGAACAGTCAAGCTGACAGGGAAGATGACAGAGAGAAACACTGTATAAATTTTCTTTTTTAAATACATATATATTTACAAAAACGTTTATTTCATTAGTACAACCTAAATTAGTATTAGTTTTGAGGTGACAGGTGCATTTTAAACACAACAAATTTCCTGGTTACTTGAGGTGTTATAAATGTAAGCATTTATGTTCTAAAATGCAACGATTTCATAAGCACTGAAATCAGTTCTGTGTTGTCTGTGGCTTCAAATAGCTGCTGCTATTTTCACCAAATTCCCATGAGTCACCAATTTTAGGGGGTAATTCACGATTGTGCGAAGTGAGCTCCGAAGCCTTCGGCTCACTTCGCACAGACTGATATGCGCTCGCTGATGTCCTGCACGCGGACATCATCGAGCGCTTTAAAGGGATTCCAGTCTCGGCGAGACAACTCTTTTGGTCTCGCCGAGACTGGAATCCCTTTAATGTGCTCGATGATGTCCGCGTGCAGGACATCAGCGAGCGCATATCAATCTGTGCGAAGTGAGCCGAAGGCTTCGGAGCTCACTTCGCACAATCGTGAATTACCCCCTTAGACTCATGTCAAATAATTTATAGATACCCTGAAAAAGTATATTTGTTTCCTATAGGCTTGTCATATATGGTTACAAAAACTATCTGAGCTTGATGCAAACAAATGAAAACAAGTGGCAGCTATTGTGTATAACATGGGCCTTAAAATTACGAGAGATCAAATTTCGTACTGGTTTTATACTGACTTGTTAACCGAGGCAAGGTACAAACCTTGTTTCTTAGCAGTACCCTGAAATATTTATCTGTTTAGAATTTATAGATAAGATGTAGTTTATCCTTTTTATTAACAGTTTCCTGCAAGGTTGGGAGCAGCTCATACCTTACTGGCAGTAAAATGTTTGAGAAGCAAAAAGTATAAATCTGTATTTTGATGTCTGAAATATATACTATACAGGTCAAAATTATAACCACAGAGTGATAATGCATAAGTCCACAAAGCATCAGCATATCTATAAATTATACAATAGCATATACTATTTACAGATATTACAAAAATGAGTGAACATTTTAAAACAAAAGTTAAAAAAATAGATAGTTTTATCCATTGATCATTCCTAAAATGCTGTTAAAATTTGATATAATTTTATTAACATGCATAGTATTTGTATTACTAAATCTAAACAGGAAGCGTGCCACAATACACAGCCACAAAGTCAATTTTGAGCATGTCAGATATACTAACATGCCCAAATACTAATGTATTGTAGCAAACTTATCATTAATAGGTGTACAAAAGTGAAGTGACATTATCTTCACTTGGATCTGATTAAAAGAGACAATGCTACCATAGCCATAACCCAGTGTTTTTCAACCTTTTTTCTTCAGGGGAACCCTTTGATGTAATAAAATTTCTGGCGGAACCCCTAGAAACCCGTAAACCCTAGAAATCGCATAACACGTGTGACGTCACTGACGTCTACATACCCAATAGGTCACAGAGGATGGATCCAAGGCTGCGATCTCTCTCTGATGAGCTGGGTAATGATGCA
>WMED01007951.1:0-17269 GCA_019650415.1 Pipa parva | reverse complement strand
GAGCAATTGAAGTTTATTACAAAGATATTTACTACAGACTTTCTAATTTACACCATCTGGTGAGCGCATTATTTGGATATTTTTTCACTGAGACTGGAAGATTCACAGTGTGGATTTTTTAGTTAATTAATTTCACTACACCTACTCACTGGGTCGTTTTGATCTTTACTATATTAGTTACCATCAATTTTATATTACATTTAATGCACTATGTAGCGTTTTTTGCGCTTTTCCTCACATTCAGGTTTTTATGATTCTTTAATGAGGAGGTTGAGAAGCAGGCCTACTAGAGGAAGCGGCAATCAAGATTTACTTTCAACACTATTTGGACATTTTTGAGTGCTGCATTTCATATTGTTGATTGTTGTCATCTAACTTCTTTTTATGCCTGACACTTTTGCCAGTTTTGCCAACAAACTGACAATTGATGTTTACCAATTTTATTGTTAAAAAAAAACAAACTATTTTAGGTTTATCCCAGTGAAAACAGATTTTACACAATTTCTGGGCTTAATAAATATGGCCACCGGCGGGTCTGTAACAAAATAAAGGAACATCTGTTTTTATTTAATAGATCTGAAGTTCTGTAATGTTGAGCATATTAGTTGTGAGGGTTTAATAATCTTTTAATAAAGTTAGGTTTTATCTTGTCCTCTTCTTTCACAGACTTTATTATTTACTGCAAATATTTGTTCCTGGGCTGCTTTTAAAAAAACAACTTAAAAATGATTAACTAAGTAAACAATATTTAACAGCTTCTGTTCCTAGTTAGCTTGCCCAGGGTCTTTGATTGTACATGAAGAATGGATGGTTATTTACTGCATGCGTTTAAAGATGCCATCCATTAACATAGTCAATGAAGAGACAGCAGTGTATATACACTTTTCAGGTATGATAAAATTATTCAATACATAGGTTTACATCAGCCTTACAGAGGAAGGGTATTTGTACTTTAGTAAATCAACTCCTGCCAAGAGTAGTAGAGACACATCCTAGGATAGCTGTTGCAGTCATCTACCGTGGGGACCTACATGATCCATAGAATGCTCAGAACTGAATGGTTTAGACAGATTCTCAAAACCAAGTAGAATCTTGTCCCTTTCTGCCAATTTTGTGAAATGATATATTATTGGGTTGTGCGGTGGCTCAGTGATTAACATTGCTGCCTTGCAGTTCTGGGTTCAGTTCCACACTGGACTTCATCTGCATGGAGTTTGTATGTTCTCCCCACACCTGCATGAGCTTCCTCCCACAATCCAAAAACATATATCTGTGTCTGTCTAGGTGTGTGTATCTGTATAGGGAAACTAGATTGTAAGCTCCACAAGGCAGGGACTGAAGTGAATTGATGAATATTTGTAAAGCGCTGTGTAATATGTCAGCGCTATATAAATGAATTAATACATATTATGACATACTCTTTTTCTTACTACCTGGTGGTGAATACACCACCAGTTCCCAGCCTGAAGCTAGCTAGGAGTGCAAAACATTCCTCCAGGCCTCAACCTAATAATAATGACTCAGAGCATGTTACTCATGTTACTCCCTTTAATTTAAAGGGACAGAACTGCAACTTAACACATAACCAAAGAACTATGCCCTATACAAACAATACAATAAAAAAAATAGGAAGCTGACTGGTATGGTGGGTTCATGGAAAAGATTATCAAAAAGTCCTTTTTTTCCCATTTTGGCAATTGACATTGAAATTGTTGAGAAGCAAAAGAAAAACATGCAAAATCAAAACAAATTGATCAGAATAAAAGCTCCATAAAGTAACTATACATAATCAAATAATATATAAATAATCAAAATCTGTACCAACCATTGCAATTGGTAGCTTTGCACCGGCTGTAAAAAAAAAAAAAGTACTTTCTTTGCAAACTCGTATTTCTGTGCACAGTAGAGTGAATTTCTAGATTGCTGCGGTAATTGGTAGGGTCAGATAACCTAAAGAATCCCAGCACAGTCAAAATGATCCGTAATGATGATAATTTGAGCATTCTCCGCTGCTCCAATATGATAGCTAGAAACAGGAAATAACATGCCTACAAGAAAACAGAACAACAGGTATCAAGAAGATAGAATCCAAAATCCTGTAATGTATAGTATCTGTGCGCAAGTGAAATATATTGAAAAAAATTTTTTTTGTTGTTTAGATTAATATAAATAATAAAATGTCTTTTTAACTATTTTAAATACATTTTGAACTATTTATGGAGGGAGGGATTACTGCTGATCAAATGAGATTTTGTATATAGATCCTCCCAATGTACACTATAGAAAATGGATGAAATGAAAAAGGTTAACTACACCTTTCAGAATAAAAAAAAAAAAAAAAAAAGGTGGATGACAGCTTAAAGGTTCTGATTGGTTATTTAGCATTATCCAGTCTCTCAGTCAATTCCTTAACTCAACATTCCAAACTGAACTGAACAGGAAGTGACTGAGAGAGGGGAGGAGCCTCAGTACCAAACTGGTGCTAAATTGTAAAAGGTAGAAATAAATAAATAATTTATATGACAGAAAGCATTTATTTAACTTTTATTTAACAGTACCAAACAGACAGCAAATAACTGCTGGTGCCTAAACTGTTCCTTTAAAGTTTTACATTTGAATACAGAGCTGGCATGACCAGCATGTGAGATACTGATATGATCTGTTTATGTGTGCCATGGCACATTGTTAATCCATGGACACAAACCATGCTATGGAATTATTACAGACCAGCCATGATTCTTTTCTGTCCAATTTGGTCTGCTATGCCATTGCAAAGATTGGTATGTACAAATACCATGTATTAACTGGGGTAATGTTGAACAATGTCATAAGCTAGGACAGTAGTATAATATACAGGTACCACCATATTTCATTAATAATAACATTGGAGGTCACCCAGTTATGTGATCTTTTTTAGATATAAAAGAAAGGAACACATCTATATTTCTATCCATCCATATGTACGGTATGTCAATGTATCAATGTATTTTGTAATTAGATTTTATGTAACGTGTTCAAAGCAGATGATTCAAATTTCTCCTTGCTCCCTGTGCTATAAAGTTTTTCAGTGCTTGGAAAAATAACATAAAGTCATTGTTCGATGAAATAAATGATTGCAATTACTACATTCTCTTCATTTCTTTTTAGTAATAGTGATTGATAATTGATTTTCTGCATCCAAACCAAAATGGCCCATTCCTTGAATAAAGTTATCGGCTCTAAGACATGGGTTGTTCTTTTGTTCTTGTACTAGTCTCTTACCATTGTGTAATAGACTAACTAGATATTTCTCATTTATTTCATGCAAGTTTGAAGCTATAGAAATACATCTGAAACTGATGAAGCAAAGTAAATGTATTGATAGGGTTCTTCTTTTAGAAGCATTACTTTAAATTGTGATCATTATTTTTAATAGAGAATGATGATTAATAGAAAATTTTGTCTAGTGAAATACATCAGAGAGAAGTCAATGCCTCTCAATTTAGATTCTTCCTAAGTGAGAGAAAAGAGATTAGGTCAATGGAGAGATAGGATGGTTAGCCTTTATTTTTTTATAAAGACAGACAAAGAGAAGGGCTGAAACTTTTGGCGGATAAAATCATTTCTCCAGCTCTATCCTACAATTTTATGCACAAAATCAATATACTAAACTAAAAGCCTGCTTGTTGTACAATGTATCATTTTTCTATAGGACAAAAGTTTAGCATATGTTAGAGTTACAAGCAGAAAAATGTAAAAATATGGCAGAGCAGAAGAAACCTTTACTACTACTGTACTCTTGATTATTCTCTAAAGTCCAAATTATTGCGTAAAAAGATGTGAATACTCCAGCTAAAAACAGTCGCAATAAACTGATACTGTCGCGTCTTTATAATGAGAATATTGTCAGAGTTGTGACTTTATTATGGAAATATTGTCGCAGTCGCTACTTTACAACGGGAGAATTGTCGCAGTCGCAAATTTGCTATGGGAATTCGCTGTTTGAAAATTCAGGCTTTAGAGAATAACCCCCTTAATGATAATCATTGTTACCATCATTGTATTTTAAAAATAAATGGGAAACACCTACATCAGATATATTTAAACATAGAGAAGAAAAGGAGTAGAATATACACAGAGACTATTCTCTTAAATGTGGGACTCAGGGGGATCTATATGAAGGGGTTTTTTTTCAACCTTTTCACCCGCTATCTGATTTTAGTTAATGCATTTTGAAGCACTGACTTTTTTAGTTGCAACTTTTTTCAATTGTGACCAATTTATGAAGTGGCGACTAAAATTTTTAACAACCGTAAAAGACTGATTTTGAAAATTATCTCCATATTAAATCACCTACATTTTACATTGCTTTCAATAGAGCACCTTTCAATGATTGCGACAATTTCAATGTCAGTGACTTTTTAGTGTAAAAATACTTATGAGACTTTGAGACATTTGGTCAACCAGCAACCAAAGGGAATAATGAGTTTTCACCACCCTCAATCTGGCAAATATTTTTCAGCAACAAAATTTGTCACAAGAGGTCTAATAAATACCAGTATTGGCGGTTTCAATATTTTTGCAATTTTTATCAGAAATTTGACTTCCTAAATGTGCAATATTTAAGGGTCACTATAGTAAAAATAACTGTAAGTATCACCAGAAAAATGATATCAATAAAGGTACAGGATGAACAAGTCTAGTAACCAATGCCAACCAATCACATACTTTCTATCATTATTCTAGTTCCACCAATAAATGCATCTAATTGATTTCTGTGGGTTACTAGACCTCAGTAACCTGTTTATACATTTACCTTTTACTGAAGCAATATTTCAAAAAACTATAATGTCACAAGTGACATCAAAATGAAGATAAATTTTATAGTATACCTTTCTCAAAGTGAACACATACTGTATGCTAAAAGTTTCTGAGTACATTCAAGTATAAAAAACAAATAAAAAAAGTATTACATTTTTAAGTTTAATTAGTTTTAATGAAAGGAATGTTATAAAGCATAAATATTTGATTACATTTTAAAATTAAGAGAAACTAGAAATGATGTATAGAAACACATGTAATAGTAAACAAACAGTTATTAACTTGTTGGGAGACAGGAACCTCATCCCTAACCAGTGTCAGTGGAAACTCCAGATGGGCTTCAGATACCAAATTGTGAAAAAAGGCAGCGTGGAGGTTCAGTGATTAGTACAGCTGACTTGCCGCACTGGGTCCTTGGTTCAATTCCCCCCGGACTTCATCTGCGTGGAGTTTGTGGGGGTTACTCACTAAAGTCCCAATTGTTGCGTCTAGGTGTGAATTTGCCTGATAAAGGCATTTGCAATATAGATAGATTTGCTTTTGTACACACCAGCGAAAAGCATATTTACAGCATTTATAATAGGATACACAGGTTCATAGATATTGCATCACAGAGCAAAGATAAAACATAATATAATGAGAATATTGTTGCAGTCACGACTTTATTATGGTGAAATTGTCACAATCGTAACTTTAAAAATTGTTGCGACTTTATTATGGGGAAATTGTCGTGGATTTGCTAGGGGAATCCCCTGTTTGAGAATTTGACTGTCGAATTCGTACCTTAGTGAATAACCCAATGTATGTTCTCCCCACACTTGCATGGGTTTCCTCCGGTCACTCTGTTTTCCATCCATAAACATACATCTGTGTTTGTGACTGAATAGGGAAGATAGATTGTAAGCTCCATGGGGCAGGGACTGAAGTGAATGATGAATCTCTGTAAAGCGCTGCGAAATATAGTAGCGCTATATATATAAAATGAATAAATAAAAAAATAAGATACAAGGAAGCCACAGGGCTGAAGGTATTTGTGATAAGACAAGACACAAATCTTTTGATTGGTGGAGCCTCTGATCTATTGTTTACTAATGTGGCAACTACAGGTTAGCGCTAAAATCTAAATTTTTGTTTTGCTTGTGATGTTTTTAAACCACAAAGGATTCATGGTTTCTAACATTTACTCAGACTTCTAAGTGGGAAGAAAATATTCTTATCAGTAAAAAGATAATGAAGGTTTTTGCCTGATCTCTATGACATAGGCTTCCTTCAGGTAAGCATATTGTATGTGGATTAGCTGGATCTAATAGGTAAAACTGATTGCATTCAAACCTCCTTGTTTCCTATGATACTTTTCCATTCACTCATTCATATTCATGCTTGAATTTTTATTAGAAAGCATTTGTTTCATTTTAATCAGCTATTAATATGCTTGTGGCTCCATTCAAAGTTAAATCCACACTGCGCCTGGATTAATATTGTGCCACTTCCTTCTTCCTCAATTCTTTTACCATAGTAATGCATGTTCCTATACTGTTAGATATTATATTGGTCTATATAATACATTTATATTACTGATTTATATTACTGATTCTTATTCATTTTTAGGGCGAAATTTATTAAAATTGTAAATATTACCGAAATCGCGATATCGAACAATTTTTACCGATGTCGCGATATTGATATTACCGATAACGCGATATTGCAATTTTGATGATATTGATATCGCAATATCAAATTTTACAGCAATATTAGGAATTTTTGCCATTGAAACCAATGGTTTAAACATTTCGTTCGAATTTCAGTATCGCGATATCGATATTATCGATATTGCGGTATCAATAAAATTGAGATATCGGTAATATCGATATCGTGACATCAGTAAAAATTGTTCAATATTGCGATTTTCGATTTTATTAAATTTCACTCTATTAGTCTGTTAATAATGTTTGTTAATAATGAATATATGTCTACGACAATATTTCCATAGTAAAGTCGAGACTGTGACAATATTCTCATTATAAAAATGCGACTGCGACAGTAGCAGTCTATTGCGACTGTCTTTAGCTGGCAAATTCACACCTTTATGCAAGAATTCGGACTTTAGTGAATAACCCCCTAATCGTGTTGTGAAGTTAAAACCTAAAATATTGCATATACTTGTCTCGGCTTATGACTTGTAACGGTTACTGCATAATTATCAAACTCCATAAGGACATGCAGAATAAAAAATGTATAAATCATACGCTTTCATGTGCTGCCTTGTGGTTGTTGCTTATAACTGCTGAATTATGAAACACTATGGCATTCATTTTCATAAGGCCATTCTGCTAATTGTGTAGCATAAATACCTGCCTACAGCTCTCAATCTCTGTAAGCGCAAAACATCCAAAATTCATTTGCATAATGTTTTGGGGGAGATTCTCTTAAAACTCAGAAATACAGAATCAAACTTGAAATTTGACTTGTCTTTTTTTTTTTTTTTTTTGTAGTTTGTCAATATCACATAACATGTCAATCTGTTTGCTTAAAGTTAACATTCCATATTCATTAACCAATAAGGATAGGGGCCAACACTGACTTCATTTTAACCTTGATAAGGACAGCCTTATGTTCACAGCTGGATAACCTGTACAAGATATTTCATCATATTCCTAATTTATATAAACCCACAAGTAAAATATAGAATAACATTATTTAACAATGTAGCACAGTCAACTACAGCAATTAATTTTGTAAAATGTAAATAAGGACAACAGTAAGGTTTCAGTCTAGAAAACGTATTTGGCAGGATAGTCTAGCCTTGACAGTACAATACAGTCTTTCATGCAACTCCATTGGTTGTCCTGTACTTAGACATGTCCAAAAAAATGTGGCACAGGGGAAAAAAGACTGTTTAATTACATGCAAAGCCAAATAACATGAAGGATCCCTTTGTTGAATTCACCACACTACAGTTTGAGCCACATTGGCAAATTAGATGCAAATTCACTTCTTCCTATTGACTAAGTGAAGAATACACTTGTCAAACAAGTGGACAGCAGCAATTGCTGTCGCATGCATAGTGTGACGTAGTCAGTCAGATAGAAGAAGGATGAGAAGTCATGTGGAGTGAGGCGAATTCGACAATTGAAGGGCAGTGACGTCAGCCTCATAATATCCCACTAACTGTATTCTGTCAATATTTGATCTATTTCTAGGTCAAGTTGTCACTAGGTCATGTTGTCACTAAGTCGCAGTCGCCATTGTCACTTTTGAATGTATAGTCGCTTTACGCAAGGTGTATGTCAAACAGATGAATTCAAAGCAGTTCTAGTCACATTTGCTCCTTCAACACACTCCTTCACCTAGTCAACAGGTACCTGTGCACGCAAAGAGATGCGAATAGCTCTGGAAGTTTGCGACTATCGCAGATGACCAAAGTGGTCACCTATTCGCCACTTCCCAGAGTTTATTCAATAAGCAAATATGGTGAACTGGCGAATAGATGTAAATTCATAGCTCTACACAACTATGCAGACTTTTGACAATGATGCCTGAAGTGTAGGTTTTTGTAATAAGCTACTTATTTCCTTCATATTTTTTTTTGTATTTGTATTTTGTTCATTTTTTTTATATAGCGCTACTATATTACGCAGTGCTTTGCAGAGGTTTTTCATTCAATTCATTCCCTGCCCTGTGGAGCTTACAATCTATTTTCCCTATTCAGTCACACACACATGTATGTTTTTTGGATTGTGGGAGGAAACCGGAGTGCCTGGAGGAAACCCACTCAGGGGTGGGGAGAACATACAAACTCCATGCAGAGGAAGTCCAGAGTTAAACCCAGAACCCAGTGCTTAATTGGTAATAGAGGGTGTGAAATATTTGTTATTTTAACTCTTAGTGCATTGAGAAAAGTGGTAGAGAAAAAGTACAAATATCCCCATTTATACAATGTAAGGGTAAGGTGTTTTCCCTTATTCCTCTGAGTAAAGGAGTAGGAGTAAGGGAATCTTATACAGTGTTTTGATATTAGTTTCAAATTAACTCTATTTTATCACTATAAAGAATCCTGGTCATTTGGCTTTTTATTAATGTGTCTGAAATAAAATATTATGAAAAAAATACTCAGGCCTAGACAAAATACTGTATGGGACAGTAAGTGTAACTTTGGCAGCTGAAATTAACTACAAAGGGCTGCAATTTGCTTCTGTGTATGTATAATTTCATTTATAAAGCGCCACAAACATACGCAGCGCTGTACAGTTCAAAAAATCAAATAAAGACTTGGGAAATTGCATTAAACAATACAGTATAAGATCACAAGGAGGAATGACTCTGTTTATTTGTGTTGTGGTTTAAGTGATATCTGTGAATTTCGTAAGAATTGCCTTTGCTGGTTTTTACAGTTTTCAAGATTAGAAAAATACTGTATATAAAAAAACTCTTTTTTTTAACTAAATTTGCAGGTTAATAAGTAATTCCTCCCTCCATGAGTGTATGACTGAATCTGTACAGGTGCTGAAGAGGGGGTTATTTATTAAAGTGTGAATTCGACTGTCGAATTCTCAAACAGAGGATTCCCATAGCAAATCCACAACAATTTCCCCATTGTAAAGTCGCAACAATTTTTTAATGTTAAGATTGCAACAATTTTCCCATAATAAAGTCGCGACTGCGACAATATTCTCATTATAAAGAAGCGACTGCGACAGTAGCAGACTATTGCGACTGTTTTTATCTGGCGAATTCACACCTATACGCAACAATTCGGACTCTAGTGAATAACCCCCTTTAAATATGAGAACGGATACAAAAATAACACTCACGAGAAAATGGAGCATTTAAAAAAAAATAGTCAGCTATGAAATAACTACGTTGGTGCTATATTTGTAACAGAATAGGGTGAAAATAAACACAATTACAATATGCTGTTTTCTTCTTTGTTGTTTTGGTGCATTGTTACATTACCCATTGTGCTTTTTAACATTACATTTTTTTTCCTGCTATTGTTTGGAGCTTCCTTGACACCACCTGGATAATATTATTATTTTACTCTAAGACAAAAACAAACTAATGTCAAAATGGTCTATGCAGCATTGATCTTCTTCATAGGTAAATAGTGAGTGAAGTGCACCTTATAAATAAATTGTGTCTTGAAACAAATGAGTATGGATCTGTTACACATCCGAATGCCATAGTTACTCACAACAATCATTTTCATTTAATGAACTAAATGATTCCAAACTATGTCAATAGGAATTTTATTACCATGCACTATACTTGGTGTGTTTTTGTTTCATTTTGTTATTTTAGCTCATCAGATTGTTTTATCATTAATCCAAATACAATTTTGTGAAGTATGCAAATCCTCGATATGTCCTACTTTGGCAGATGACATTTAATTCAGTTCTTCTCCCCCCAAGATCCAAAGACTTTGTTTTTTTTTCTGTTGTTGTTGCCATAAAACAGTCCAATCTGATAATAAAAGGTCATTGCCTAAATTGAAAAGTAATGTGATTTTATCCGGATTCCACTTGCTTTTAACTCCTGTATTGATGCATGGGAGGTTGGTCTAATTAGCTGTTATTAAATAAAATGGATTTATTTGAATATCATACCATGCTAAACGATCAATGCATTTTTTCCATAAAAGATTTACTTTTGTCATTTATTTTCCAAGGCTTGGTAGAAATCGATTTATTGTAATTCAGCCATATCTAATACGCATTGTTTCCCTGTTTAAATCTGCACAATACATAATCTGCTCTTTAGTCATTAGGCTTATTTATGAATTTAATTGCCAATGTGAAATGATAATGCATTTAAAAAAAAAATACAGCATTATTTTATTTTATAAAAACTACTAACTATGTGGCTGAAAACTATTATTTGCAGATTTAAACACATACCAAATGCATTACTTTTCTTAAATTTTTTTTATTCATTTATAATCCTCAATTTTATTATTTTCTTATCCTGTGAAGAATAATTACATGATCATCCATTAGGCCAGTGATTTTCAACAGGGGTTCCTCAAGGACAAGCCAGGGTTCCATGACATACACTACATACGGATTCCAATCACTGTCAGGCAATACTGAGGTCAGCGATGGGGACCATATCCCAGTTAACCTGCCTACCTGCACGCAGCATGTAGTGTACATACTGAGTGCAGGTTAGTTGGGATATGGTCCTGATCACTGTCAGACAATACCGACATCAGCTTCATCAAACTTTCTTCTTCTAATAAATAGTATATCCACATAGTGCGCATGCACTACATTGTAATGCATGCGCACTATGCGGTTATACTATTTCCATTTCCATTCCAAAAATATTTCTGTAGGGTTCCGCCAGAAATCTGACAACACCAAAGGGTTCCCCTGAAGAGAAAAGGTTGAAAAACACTGCATTAGGCCAACCAATACAGTTGCCTAAGTCACCTAACTTTTAAAGGGGGTAATTCAGCAAAGTCTGAAGTCACCTCGAGATCATTCGATTCACCTCGCCGAGACTGGAATAGCTTTAAAGCGTTTGCTGATGTCTGCTATTCCAGTCTCCGCGAGGTGAATCGAATGATCACGAGGTGACTTCAGACTTTCCTAAATTACCCCTAAAAGTCCCCTATACATTCCTTTTTTCTCTCTTGATTTATTTAAGATTGCCAATAATCTGGGTGCATTAGTGTAAGGAAAACTTACCTGCATCTGGTCCAGCGCTGGGTCTCTTCTGCTAGTGCGTGCACGCCGCGCACGGCCAGCGCTTTGTGTGCACGCTCAGGTCACGCGCCCACCATGACATCACCGGGACGTGCACCTGGTGCGCCCGGAGGTAGGAGCGCGCCTGCCTCTCTGCCTATGTAAGGCAAACGTGCTCCAGTCCCGGTGCCCGATTATAAAATACATACAGAGCTATAGTATTTGTGGGCTTGTGACTTTTCAGTCTATAATTAAAGTAACAGTTAGTTCTGCTTTTCCTAACAACGCTTTTATTAATCTTCTCAAGTGTCTTAGTCCAGTACCTGAGCCCTGTTTCCTGTATTAGAATCCTGTGTCCTGTACCCTGCACCTACACTTGTGTCCACTATCCTTCATCTCTGCCCTGTGTCCAGAGTCCAGCTACCTGTGTCCTGCGCCATAGTCCAGAGTTTGAGTCCTCAGTTTGTGTCCTGTGTCCATACAACCACTGAACAGCTGGCTTAGGGGCTGCGACCTGGGTACTCTTGGCAGCTGAGTACAGTACCCCCTTGCAGGGGTTAAAGGTGAAGACCGGAGAGTACCTTAGACCCCGCGCCCTAAGACAGCTAACGCCAAGTTCAGTGTGGTTTTCACCAGCACCCAACTTCTAATTTACAGTTTCAAACCATTACAATTAGTACCTGGTCATTCAGCACATCACACACTAGCCAGAACAATATCCATTAATTGATCCCATAAGGTGACCTTGTTCTCTCCTACCTCATTGGGCAACTGGAGTAGGGGAAAGTGAAAGAGGCCCATGGACTCATTCCTGTAATATATCTCCCCTCATTTCTGCACAATCCTACTAAAACAGATTTGTCTAGAGGAGGTGTATTATGCCAGTGACAACTCATATCACACTCGGACACGGAGTGTCAATTACATTGTTTATCATATAAAGATCGCAAAACTCTTAGGTGCTCGTTTTCACATGGCAATAAATAGATGCAGTTAGTTAACCACAGAATAGTTAAAGTGCTCCTTTCACCTCAAAACTCTAATACTAATTTAGGTTGTAATAATGAAATAAACATTTTTGTAAATATATATGTATTTTTAAAAAAGGTACATTTATACAGCGTTACTCTGTCATCTTCCCTGTCAGCCTGACTTTGCTTTCCCGAGTGTCGGGTGGGCGGGGCTAAATAATGATTGACATTATAGCTCCACCAATCAGATCCCTTAAATCACAATCTAGCAGGGATCTGACTGGAGGAGCTATAATGTCATTCATTATTTAGCCACATCCACCTGACACTTTGGAAAGAAAAGTCGGGCTGACAGGGAAGATGACAGAGAGAGACGTTGTGTAGAGGTACATTTTTTTTAAATATATATTTACAAAAATGTTTATTTTATTAGTACAACCTGAATTTGTACTAGTGTTTTGGGGTGACAGGTACTCTTTAATAAGCTTCTAAATAGTAACAGAAATTAGATAAAAACATATGCAACAGCTTAAACGTGCTAACAGCAAATTAAACACTGTCAAATTGTTTATAATTTTAAAGATTTTGTTAGTTGACTATTTTGAGGAAAATTGATTTAATAATAATTATTTTAGCTTTTCCATCTTATTTCAAAAATACCACTCCCCTGGCCCATAATATAGAATAGGTTGGGTTGTCTCAGCATTAGAATGATTTACTTATATGCCCTAACATATAGCTTGCCTACCACAGGCACACAAACACTGCCTAACAGTACATTTTTGAATGGTGGGATAAAGACCACACTAATATAGAAAGAACATACAGAGGGGAATTCAGGATAGTCCAAAGTGAGGTGTGGAGTGTTCGCCTCACTTCGGACTGACTGATATGCGCACGCTGATGTCCGCGTGCAGGACATCAGCAAGCGCAGATCAGTCAGTCCGAAGAGAGGCGAACACTCCGCACCTCACTTCGGACTATCCTGAATTCCCCCCTTAAGCTCTACCTTGCCAGGGAAGGGCAATTATATAAGTCAATGTATCAGGAAAATCTGTATGATTAAAAAAAAAAGGCAATAGCAATACCATATAGAAGTATTATAACCACTGTGCTTTATTCATGCATCTTTAAATGTTATGGGAAATTGTCCTTTCTCAAATGACAGAGACCTAATTCTACATACCTACTTTATTACAAACATAAATCCCACCCTCCACTGTGATTGGTGAAACAAAATGTCTATAAAAATTCAATCCATTCTCTTAAGAAAAAAGTCCATCCTTGGTGCAAGTGTGAAAATATGCTTGAGATGGAAAACCAGCAATATATTATATGTTATCTCCCACCTACGAAAGGAAGTTAGAAGTAGGAGTAGTACTGGCCCTTCTTATAAGGGGACAGATAATTTGGGAGAAGATGTTTCAGGATACATTATGCTCCAGGGATATCACAGTCACAAAAAGAAGCCAAGTCTTGGTGTGTAATAATCATTCCGGGTGATTCAGTGAACCTTTCATTGTCTTGTTGCCAGGTCAAACTGAAACACTATACTACATGCTTTACTAGTAATATAGTATATATATTCTAAAAGGCTTATGTGTGCAAGTTCATGTGGGTAAGACTTCTAGACAAGTTGAGGAGTGAATAAAGGAACACAGAAATAGTATTTAAAAATGATAATATTAACACAAGCAATGATACCTGTGTAACTTGTCATTCCTTTATTAACAGGCATAAGATCACTAAACTGAAGTGGTTAGTACTTGAGGTAGTGGTAGGAGATATGATAGATACATTACAACTCAAACATTGCATTCATGAACAATAGTGAGTATTAAACTTTTTTTAATAAAAAACTAAATAACTTAATTTTTCCTTTGTTTCAGATGTGGAATTACTGCCTTTGAATACTTCTGTGAAATGTAGAGTAGAATTGAGTACTAGTTAGAGTAGAATTGTGTGTTAAGCTATTGCATATTATGTAGGTGCACGTGGCTTTATATGCAAGCGAATATGCATGTCCTTATTGTCGTATATCATTATTATATATGGTATATCATGGTTTTAAAGTTGTGATTTTCAATGTATGATATAAGGTAATTCCTTATGTAGCATCATTACCTAGGTCAGTTAGTCTAATGTGTCAATTCCACTTTTGACTAACTCAAAAAGGCATGATTGCCAAAAACATGTCATGATGCAGGAATAAAGCTCTGTGGTTATGCTACTTGTATTTGGTCACTGCTATTTTTGTATTCTTTTGTATTTTGCTCATTTTTATACAGCGCTGCTATATTACGCAGCGCTTTACAGAGGTTCGTCATTCACTTCAGTCCCTCCCCCTTACTTCCTTTTTGATGATAATATTATGTGATGCAGTGGATAGGTGCAATAATCAGCAGTGACGTTCTTATCTATACCTAGTAGAAACAGAATCAGTCATTTAAAGCACTTATCAGGAAATCTGTACCGTATATCAATAAAAGTGTTAACATACCTATTTATGTCTGAATCTGAAAAGAAGTGAAACACAGCTTTCAGAAGTAGCACAGTCAATGCAGAAGAATAATGGTGACATCAATGCAGATCAGTTGTTGAGATTTCCATTTTATATATTTTGTATTGTTATAGCTGTTCAGCTTAACCACTGACTTCAAGTTAAGTACACTAGATGAGATTTCATTTTGTCTTATGACCTTCGAAGATTATTGTATTGGGTTATAGACCTGATTTCAAGTGCAGAAACAATTATTTTTCAAAGATGGGAAATGTGATTTACTCGGCGTTAGATTTTCTTAATAGAGTGTTAGATAAATGGTAAAAAAAAAAAAAGAATTCAATAATAAAGTATAATTAACCTCTCTTATTAGGTCATACATAAAATATCTCTGTCAAAGCAAGAAGAGGAAATCAGTAAGCACAACAAATTATGTTATTGTCTTTTCTCAAGCATTGGGGGAATTAAGAAAGTAAATATTATAGACAGTATAACAGAAAGTTAACAAGGACGGAATATACTTCTATTCAAGGACATATTTTCATGGTTTAAAAAAAACGTATTGAGCCCTAATAATAATCTTTGCTTTTTATGTGCTTTGTAAAAATTCTGGAGAATGAGCCATCAGTTTAGCATTTAGTAGACATGTTTATAATCCTTGGTTTTATGATAGAACTTAATATTAGGACCCTGACATATTTCCCTTGCCGTTCCCTTTCATTATTTCTAACTGTGCATCAATCAATGCTAGCAGCAACTTTAAAATTAGACATAGTATAGATAGATATATAGAAAAAGAAGAGTCCCTGCATATATATACAGTATATACTGTATATATATATATACATATACACATGCATGTGTGTGTGTTTGTAGAAAATATTCTTCAGGCATGGAATATATGGAATATTTAGTTATGGTCCACAGAATCAAAGCTTTTTCTGTGTCTAATGATGCTATTATTTTTTTGTCCCTGTACGTTATGGAATATTTGCAGCTTAGTGAAAAAGCTGCGTCAATTGATATCTGTGGTTTTGTGTGGTATAAAACCAATTCGGTCTAGTGCAATTATGTGATTGATAACTGTAGCCAACCTTCTTGTTAGAGTTTTGGCCAGTATTTTTCCCATCAACGTTAAATAGAGATAATGGTCTGTATGACAAACACAGGAACAGGTCTTTGCCAGGTTTAGGTATCAAGATAATTAGTGCCTCATAAAAAGAGGAAGGGAAAAATCCATTATCAAATGAACTGTTTATTGTCTGGAGCCAGTGTGGTATGCTCTCAGGCATCAGGGATCTATACTACTCAATAGGTAGTCCATCAGGGCCTGGTGATTTATTTGTAGCAAAGGAAAACATTACCTCCCCAATCTCTTCAGGAGTAAATGGGGCATCTACAAACTGCTTCTGGTCAACTGAAAGTATAGGCAAAGGTCAAAGGTCAAGATATAATTGTAGGGCTTCTTGCGTATAATTTACTCTAGTTGAATACAGTTTAGTATAGAACTCTATCTGTAGCGACTCTGTCAATAGTTTGATTGCTGTTAGCAACTTTAAATTAATTTAAATTTTAATTTAAATCTTCTCATGTGCTTGGGTTAGTTTCTTATTGACCTTCTGCAAATCTTTTTTCTTAATGTTAACAATAGCTGAGATCAAGCTTCCTCTCTAATGCCTTTTATGCATCCCAGCAGGTCTGTGGAGATGTATCTACATTGTCCCACCAGTCATTACTAGACACATTTTTATATGTGTTCCGATTTCATCATTACGTGATTGGATTTAGTCTCCAAATCTGGAGTGGCACAGAACTAAAGACATTAGAGGCCATTTGGTTTTGGTTCTATAAGAGGCTGTTTTCCTTGTGGACTCTGTGAAGTTTGTAAAATAATAGTTAGCAGAAAAGATTTTCAAAACCTTAAAGGTGAGGTGATCATTATTAGACACTTTATCTGATGTTATTCAAAGGGGGTCATATATGGTTTGATGTGCGACTGCCGTAAAATATACATTGGTAAAACTATTCACAGCTTTGGAATAAGAGTCCTTGAGCATAAAAGAAGCATTTTAAATCACGATAAAGAATCACAAGTGGCAAGATATTTCTGGGAATGTCATGGGGGAATGTCATGGTTCTCTAATCCTTATTCACTAAACAGAGAATTCCCATAGTGAAATTTCAACCACTTCAGTATTCCCATAGTGATGTCGGGACAGCGTCAGTAGCCGTCTACAGTGTAGCAAGCGACTATCGACAGCTGGCAAATTCGCCACATCACAGAGTTTGCTGAATACCCAAATATGAGGAAGTGG
>WMED01007950.1:0-17270 GCA_019650415.1 Pipa parva | reverse complement strand
TATATATATATATATATATATATATATATATATATATATATATATATACACACTAAATTAAACCCTTGCAACTCTATCTCCATATACAGAATGTTATCACACAATATTGATTTGTAAATTTGTAGAGAACTCTGAAAACCAGATAAATTGTATTAAGCAATAGCATTTGAACCTATTGATGAAGGGGCATAACAGTTGTGGTTGTATAATTTATAACCACCAGTATTCCCTTTAACTAAGGATACTGCATGGTACAGATTATTCGATCAGGCTCCAAAGAAGAAAACACTTGTAGTTTGACAAAATCAGTGAATAACTGAACAATTCTACTTGTGGGGGTTTAGAGGTGTTGGAGTATAGGGAATGTTTTTTTATAAACTGGAAAAAGTTACTAGTCAAGAATAATATGCCAAAGTATTCATAATGCTGCAAATGAGACATCATATAGTTGTGAATAAATCTATAGCTAGTAAAGGATGGGTGGATCATAAAATATTTGCTATCTGAGTCTAAATATGGGATGCAGGGAATTGCAAAATGTAAACTATACTTGCTTTGGAATAGTTTGTTTTTAATGGTACTTAAGAGCTTAGAGACAATGTGTGCAGGTATGAGCTTGATCCTTTGTACTCTCTGTCTAGCAGACAGATTACACCTGGTTAGAAACAAGTCTACTGGCTTGATGCCACAGATTGGATAAGGCAAGGGAAACACGATAGATCTGCCTATTTAAGTTAAAGCAGGTTTTTCTGATGACACAATTGTCTTTTCATGGGTTGTCATTTGAGGTGAAGATAGTGAAATGACTAGCAATTTACAAAAAAAGAACGTGGGATATATGTGCAAAATACATTTATTACTATACATTGTATAATGATGCAGAAGTTAATGAAGGACGTTCAAAACAGATACTTTAAAGGCAGGCAATTAATAGAGAATTAACAATTGACAATATATACCATGACTTGTTATTAAAGGCTTAAAAAGTTGAGTATGTATTATCAAAGACCAGTGTGATAGAAAATAATGATTTATTGAAGGAATTATATTCACAGTTAGGAGGTATAAACTTTTTCAAAGGGTTTACTATGTTTTGTCTAGCTCATATACATAAGCAATACCATATAAAATGTGTTTTTTGCAATAATTAAATAAATAATCTAGCAAGCAGATAGCTAGCTAGCTGGTAACGTATGGATTGTACAACTAAGAACACCTGCAATCTGGTGATTGACAAAGGGGAAGACTTGCTCTTACATAATTTGTATAAGCATCAACCCTCTAGGACAGGGGTCGGCAACCTTTTGGGCTGAGAGAGCCATATACGTGCGGCTCTGCTCAGCTCTTTTGAATCCTGAGCCACTGACATCATATGTGACATCATATAGTTGACATCAGTGGCTCCGTATTGGCTAGCAACTCAGAAACACTGAGATAGCTTTGTCTCTACAGTACTTGCCGGCGATTAGCCGGCAGGCTGTAATGAGCGCTACTTGCATGTGAGCACCGCTCGTCACAGTCAAAGAGCCAGATGAAGCCATCAAAAGAGCCACATCTGGCTCGAGAGCCATAGGTTGCCAACCCCTGCCCTAGGATATCCTCATCAGGACTGATATGCCAAGCCTGGAATTGCGATATAGGTGTGTGTGTGTATATATATATATATATATTTGTGATACCTTTTTTATTGGACTAACATTCAGTTTAGATAGAAAAGCTTTAAAGAGGTCTGTCTTCCCTTTATCAAGTCTCAAGAAATACTGAATTTGAAAATTAGAACTGAGTTACAAAACCATAAAAACAGGCAAAAAGGCATTTTATAGTAAAATAAACTATTTGAGCATAAAGCAATCGGGTATATGCTCCAATAGTTTGTTTATTTTAGTATACTGTTTTTTTGCTTGTTTTTATGGCTTTGTATTACACTTTCAATTTCTAAACCTAGTATTGCTTGAGACTTGATAAAGAGAGGACAGACTTCTTGAAAGCTTCTCTATCTAAACTGACTGTTAATCAATAAAAAAGCTATCACCAAGCATTGCAATACTTATTTTTTTTTGCATTTAATACTAATTTTTTTGCATTTGTGAACTAACACGACTACTCTATTTTAACATATATATATATATATATAATATAGATGAGTATTGTGATATTCAGTGATACCATTTTTATTGAACTAACAGTCAGTTTAGCTAAATGAGCTTTCGAGAGGTCTGTCCTCCCTTCATCAGGTTACAAGCAATACTAAGTACAGCCAAGAAGGTATTATACTGAAATAACAGACTATTGGAGCAGTTGTAAATACATTTGTCATGAGGGGGGTTGGTGGTGGAATTCCTTGGAATATATATATATAGTAGGATAGAGTGGTCAAGTTTTATATATATATATATATATATATATATATATATATATATATATATATATATATATACACACTATATCAGGGGTTGGCAACCTATGGCTCGCAAGACAGATGTAGCCCTTTTGATGGTGCATACAAGCACCACTCCTTACAGTCTGCCAGCTGAATGCAGGCAGGCACTGTAGAGACATAGCTCTCTCAGCGCTTCAGGGTTCATAGCCAATCCGGAGCCGCTGACGTCACGTATGAAGTTGTTGCTAGCCAATCCGGAGCTGCTGATGTCATGTATGATGTCAGCAGAGGCAAATTCAAAAGGGGCTGAGCATAGTCACACTTAATATGACTCTCTTAGACAAAAAGGTTACCAACCCCTGCCCTATATATATTTTGGTATAAAATTGGAATACTACTAGGTTTGACCCAGTTAGAAAGATTGCATAAGAAAAAGTAGTGTACATCTGTTTAAGGCAAAAAGTGAGGTTTAGTTACATAGCATGCATAGTATGATAAGCTTGCCAACATGAGTAAGCGCTAGTAGCGCGAAACGCGTAGGCTATGGCTATCTGTCTATGTTTTTAACCGATGTGTGATAAATAAAGATAACTTTTTACCTACACGCTGGAGTGCCGGGATTCGCTTTTTTGTATGCTGTCTGAGAGTCCGTCTTCCCTGGAGCACCCGTTACACATAGAAGTTGAGCGGTTAGTATCTAATATGATAAGCTTGCCAACATGTCAAGATCTCCAACATTGGACAGTTGGATAGAAGCTCCCCGACCCCTACAGATTGCTATAAAAGACCAAGTAGCATACTGGGTTCATTTACCACCATTAAGGGAGTTATTTCAACTGCTGCTAAAATGCCTAGGGACTAGCCAATGTGGGGTACATTGATGTGATGGCAAGCATACTTCCACATATGCTAAATTGTACATGGAGGAAATAAGCTCATTAATTTATTTTTTCAAAAAATTAATCCAGTACCACTTGTAATGATTTGAGATTGATGATTTTTTTCTCCATTTTTTCATTTCGAAGTGTGACATGTTGAATGAAACTCACAAACCAAGGTAGTGTAATTGAATGCTTTGCCAACACAAATTTGATGTATATACAAAATGCACAAAATCATAAATGTTCAATATTTGATCTAAAGAAAGACAGAGTATGACATTTTTAAAAACAACACCTTTTGAAACACAGTACATTTTTCCAGTTATCACCCTACTGTCTGTAAACAATCTATGTTTTACTAACAATTATTTTATTTTGCTAAATATTGAAACTGAAAAGGAATAAACGGGCCAAAGATATAGCTGTGAAATTTGGAACAAGGGGATACCCCCTCTAATGTCTACCCAGCTAATTAGGGTAAGACAGCCAGTGTACTCATGGATAAATGGTTCTAAAGCAGTAGTTCTCAACCTTTTTATTGCTGTGACCTTTTAGTATAATTCCCCGTGATTTGGCGACCCCCATTTATTAATTATTATTGGGCAACCCCATTTAATCCTTATATTTCCAGTGGTCTTAGGCGACCCCCGGCAAATCATCATTCGACCCCAAATGGGGTCGCGACCCACAGGTTGAGAACCACTGTTCTAAAGCATGGAAGATAACATTGCTTGTTACCACTGATCACACCCCTTTATTTTTTTTTTACATTTATTAGATTATTGACCAATAGTATATAGGGATCCAACATTCTTAATTGGAACTATTAATAGTCCTTTGGTTAGTTATAGTGCAATTTGACATAACAAATTTTTGTACAGACGTGAAGTGATACCTGAATTAAGTGCAGTCTGTCCAGTTGTGTTTAGGGTAAGAGGAGATGGTGAATTGGGAAGTTAATTGTTGATGGCTTTATAAGCCAAAACCAATATTTAAAATTAACTCTTCAGACATTGGTACACCAGTGGAAAAACTGGCAAAGATTAACAACAAACTTTATATGATTATTGAACCTAGCTACATCTGTACAATTAGGTTATTAACAGCATTAGCATAATCAAGATGGGAGGTAACCTGCACACAAGCTCTAATATGTCTCTGTTATCAGCCATAAATCACTATCCAGTCATTCACAAACCCACAATTATTATACTTCTTGATGTCAACACCACCAATAGTTTGGCTGATATTCTTCCAATGTCTTTATAGCACAAGGTATTATCTTAACAACCTTATCATGAAATATCTGTCAAACTTTCATTTGTTGTCACAAAACACATAAACTAATATACAGCAATGGTGCAAAGTAATGATATACCCAAACTTACTGCCCAGTGGAGTTCATTGTATATAAGTGGAGTTCATTGTTTATTTCTAAGAACAGAAGCCACCATTTATTCACAGTGAGCTATATCTAGTTAGTTTCCAATTCTGTCCACTTGTGTTTCAGACCATTCTGTCTTTAATTCAACCATTCTGCTCTCCACACACTGTAGATCCTGAATTTTACCATCATAACAGATAATACAAAGCACAACCTTAGGCCAGAAACTGAACTCAGAAGCTTTCACATCACTGAATATAGCAACTATACATAAACATAACCTCCCTCCATGCACAAATGCTAAGAATGTAGATCTCTTCAAATCCCTACTAACTGCAGGTGATCTGAAGTTACTTTTTTTGCTCTTGTGTCAAGCATGGTAGTCTTAGCAGCTGTGTCTGGGATTGTTAAAACCTGTTCTATCAAGCCATTCCTTTTTATTATTAAAACATATTTTTATAGCAGATGCATACTAAAAAACACAGTATACCTTACCCATGAATATAACGCATGATTAAGGTTCAAGAATTGTTTGGGTGTGACACAATGCCTGAAACTATGTGATGAAACTCCAGCCTTCTATTTATATTCAAGTAAAATCCTTGTTTAACTGCCAAAGGGTTAAAATAATGCCAAGTCTTAAGATTTCTGTTTATAGGGTTTGGCAGCCATGCTGGAGAACTCTTATTTTTGCTTTGGCGTGGTAAGAAAGTTCTGCTCTGCGTCACTGTTTGGCAGGACTATTAATTTTCCAGCAGTTAAAATAGAGAAAAGAAAAAAAAACTCCATGGTATGAATGCATTAAATATGCTAGTGCGCAGACAAACCACTTCTATCCCAAACTTTGCTCTGGCTTCACTTTTTATTGTATAACCGCGGCAAGTGCTTTGATATTAATAAGATGTCAGGAAGAATTCAGGTTTAGTCAGATTATACCCACAGTCCTCCTACACTTAGTAAAACATAGCGTTCTGAGGGTAAAAGTACATTTTTATTGGACACATAACATTTGGCCATCAGCGATTAAAAATATACAGAATATATATATTTTAAGTATTAGGCTTATGTCAAGAAAGGTTTAAATAATCTAAAATCCTCTATAAATCTCATTTCAAAATCAAGAAAAAAAGAGAACAAGTTTTGGTTTGAAGACACTTTGCTCTTAAGACTGCTTTGAATCTCTTAAACTGTCCTAAGAAAGTCAGTTAATGAGTTGTTAGAAGCAGTTTAGATCATGTCCCACAATTCTTCTACACACTTTGACTGTCTGGCTTGCTTTTGTTGGTGCAGGTAATCTCAAACAGTCTTTGTGATTTGGAGACTAGAGTTCTGTGGAGGTTATACCTCCTACTGTATTTCCGAATTTGTGGCTCTTCTGCTGAAGGTATTTCTTTAGGATTTTTTCTGTGTCTCTGGGCTCATTCACTTGCTACAGAGTTAAGTTTGGACTGATCAGACACTTTCCTGATGTTATTGCATAATAAATGAATCACTGCATATACGTCTCAATCCAGAGGATTTAAATGGACACTAAAATCTGTGAATATATATATATGTATATATATATATATATATATATATATATTTATTGGGCACCTAGTAATAGGTTCACAAGTGTTAAAATGACAGGTTTTGGGCTTACCAATTTTGCAGAAAAGGCATAGCAATAGAATAAAAAGCAAGCATTTGGAGCAGAGGTTTTCAGCTAATCATATCCCCTTCTCTCTTAGTCACGTCTAAGCTCATTAACTGAGCGTGCTCCCCCTCCTGAAACTAATTCAAATTCACTTTCACTTGCTTCAGAAAACTTAGTGCAAAGCAGCTCTGAGAGACTGAGAAACTGGAAAAAAGCAGCCTAAAATGGCTCAGAATCAAAAGCTGCGTAGTCATTTAAATGCTGCACACAAGTTACAGCCTACATTGAGTTACCAGTAGTAGGAAGGGCAATGATTACCTGATAACATTTGCTCCATGTGCTTGTTTTTTTCTGTTGCTATGATTATTTTGCAAAATCAGTATTCTTAAACCATTTTAACACTTGTTGGCCAATAAATAGAAAGAGCTTTTCTTTTTTTTACAGGCTTTAGTGTCCCATTAACATACCTACTTACTAACTCAGTGATTTTAGATGCAGTCAAACCTCTGCAATACACACAGTTTGGCTACCAACACTCCTGATTTTTTATGGCTAAACATCCTTTTTGAGTCTACCATTTTAAACTTTAATATTACAAGTTAGAAGCTGACAGTCCATTGCAGCATGTGGTAAAGACTGTTGATTGCCTTATCAGAACCTAAACCCTATGGTGTGCTATCAAAAATTAAGGTTTTGCTATTCTTTAATTCCCCCGATCCCCATATTCTGTTTTATGTTGTTTCAGTTTTTTTCTCACTTAGTTGTTATCCCACACTCTTTTAATTTAAGGTACTTATCTATTTGTTTATAGATCTTATCATGCTTTTATTTACCAATGCAAGATTTTATACTTAAGCTAATGAAAGTCCCTCTTACATCCCAAGGGTCAGACACTTATTAGAGGCACCCCAAGGGGCCCCATACTTTGATGTGGATCCTTGCCTCATAATGGGGTTGAGTTGGTTAATCCTAGAGTGCAGAGTCTAAGGGGTCTCTGAGGGTTATTGACTAACAGGAAAATTCAACTTTAGAATTCTCAAACAGCGGATTCCCATAGTAAATCTGCGACTGGGACAATTGTAAAGTCAAGAGTATAGACTTTGTTATGAGGGAACCTCCAGGTTAACCTCTCACTGGTGGTAGCTGTGCAAAATTTAGGAACAGACGAACTGTAACACATAGGTGTGTTGAAGCAGAAACAACAGAACTGTAACTCACAGAAACAGTAAAAGCAGGAACAGGGGACCTGTAATTCACCAAGTCACTTGGAGTAAGAACAGCAGACCTGTAACTCACAGGAGTTCTTGGTGCAGGAACAGCAGATTTGTAATTCACTGGAACACTTGGAGCAGGAACAGTGGAACTGTAACTCAAAGGATGCAGAGAAAGACCTTATTTGCTTAGAACGTCCATATTACATCTGGCATTTCCAGTTAGTTCTGATGCCATATTTCTCACTGCCACAATTGTACTTAATGTTTGGCAGCACAACTAAATTTATAGTATGTGAACAATGACCACAAATTGATCAAATCCAACTGGGAGTTAATTGCGTTAATTGCAGATTCACTTCAGGGGAAATGATGAAATTATTTGACCATTTTGTGCAAAGGTGTTAACAAAGCCAGTGTTACAGATTTGCCTAAATTTGAATAAAGACCTAGAAATAGTGTAGCAAGTGTTTTTTCTTTGTTTTACTTTTTTTTGAAAATGTAAATTACATTAAGTCATTGAAGTGAACTGCTTTACTATCTACACTATTTTCTCACTATCCCATCCCCGAGAGTCTGTGATATTCTGCATTTCTGTTCACAGTATTAAAAAAGAAACAGGGTGCTTTAATTTATGAGGTGAACTTTTAGGTCAAGTATAAGGATCCTGAGTGGCTCTGTTCTTAGAATTTATGTGTGTATTGTTTTGTGAAAGTAAATTTCACTAGTTTTAAGAAACTAATTAATGGAATCACTTAACTAAAAGAGGTCTGATCACATTCTGCTCCTTGCTTTATACTGCTGGTGATTATTTTCTGTAAAATAAAAACACAATTGAGTGAAATTTATGAATGCTGCAATCAGAATCACGTGGAAACTCTCAGTAAAGCTTAATGTCTCCCTTGGGCCCCATTAGTTTCTGCAAACTCCAAAAAAACAACATAAACTGGTTTCACTATAGAAATAAACCACTGACACTTATTTGTATTTCACATGTAATCAGTTTAATTCTACTCCTTCTAGTACTGAAAAAGAAACAACAAAGGAACCATTGAAGGTACGCAGAAAGGAACATGTGTGTTTTTTGTAGACCCCTGCTTGTGGCCTCAGCATAGATTTTATATGAAGTGAGCAAATGCTAAAATTAGAAACATGCCTTACAATTTAAATGAAGAAAAATGCAACTGATTAATGTATTACATCTGAAGTCATTTCCCTTACACCTGCAGTTCACATCTAGAGAAAAACCAAACCACCACAGCAAACAAATGTGTATTCAGAGAACGGACAGACTACTATTTTTACCTACAATAGATGTTTAATGTCCACTTCTTCTCAAAATCCCTTTTTAACTGTTGAACTTGCTTTGAGGTCACACATTTTTTTTTTTTAAATTGTGTTATTTCCAAAGGATCATATTTGATTTTCATATTATAAGAACAACAATTTTATCAATAAAACAGTAAAAAGTCCAGATAATTAGAACACACATCTTCTTTGTGTTTTTTCCCTCAGTCAGAATATAGTGCTGATAAAGGGGATCACCTGCAGGTTGAGAAAACAAAATGATTGCTTGATTTATTTTATTGAAATCTCTATTTTTATGTGCATGCACAGGCCTCGATTTAAAATGTTTGCTGGGCATGTTCAAGATGGCTGCCTTCTTTTGTTACTCAGTTCCCAAACTGGGCATGCCTAAAATGGCTGCTTAGTCTGTGTAAATCAACAATGAAAATCCAGCAACCTAAAAAAATAAACTTAAATTATTTACTAATTCCTCCTTATTTGTAAGCAGGATATCCCTGGATTGTGTTAAACATATATGCAAACACATTAATGGCTCAAGACAGGAAAATATCTATCTGCAATATAATTTAAGATGCAGGACTTTGTACTTCATCATCATCTAGGTCTACAGCTTTTGCAAATTTTTCTTAAAAACTGCCATTTTAATCATAAATTTAATTTTACAATATCTGTGACTTGAGTAAGGTGAATCTAAACTTTTAAACAAAATGAAATCATGCTATATTTCAAAACAGTGTCGGACTGGGGATTGACGGGCCCACTGGTAGACCCCACCCTGACGCTGGCCGCATCACATGCCAAACAAAATCACATGATGTGGGCACAGAGGAAGGTAATTTAAGCACTATCAAGCTGGTGCCGTTTCAAAATGTAATTTTAACGTTTATTGACATCTCAAACCGTAGTCTTTTAGCAGGGTCCCACTGAAAGACTTTCATACCTTAGGCAGATTAAAGTTTCAAATTCAGCAATATGAAAAAGTAACTACTGTATTATCCTTAAAATAAGACAGGCTCTTATATTAAGTTTTGCTCCTAAAGATGCACTAGGTCTTCTTTTCGGGAGATGTCTTCTTTTTGGGGGAAAACGGTACTAGTACGGTATATTTCTAGTACTTTACTGCAGTTAGCTCTTTTTTTGGGGGGGGGGCAGTCTTACATATCTAAGCTTAAATTCTGTGGAAAAAGAAAAAGCGCAAAAGGGCACTAATAGTGCCGAATCATTCAAAAAATGATATATTTAGAAAAGACCAAAAGTCCCAATAAATAGAGTGACACTGTGTGAGAAAAATGGATGATACACCAATGCCGTGAATATCCAAACGTGACGACCATACGGTCGTGCTAAATGCTCACCAGAACACAATATGTAATCAGAATTTAATCTCTGTAGAATCTTTCATGAACAGCCTCTGTATATTCCAGTCCAATCGCTCTTCAAATAACAGCCAATTCATATAAAACGAGAAAAACTTCTCATGGTGTAGTACACCTTTATTAACATGTAAATAAAAAGTATGGCAGGTACTCACAATCTGATAAGCGTTCAGAAGAGCCTATACAGGCTGAATCTGGAAAAAACAGCAGTCACTTGTTGAAAAAATGTCCAATATCAATAACGAGGACAGAGTGGACTCCGGGGACCTGCGCTGCACCTGTTTTCTTGTTTTGTGTACAATATATCTAAGCTTGGAAAAAATAGCACCAGGTCTTCATTTCATTGTCTTATTTTTGGGGAAACAGGGTAGCAAAAGTTTCCTTTGTTTTTCTAAACTATCTATTAAAGCCTGTGCAACAACAATAACCAAAGACTAAACCCAACTCCCATTAAAAGAAATATTTATCTAAGGGTCTCTATTAAGATCACTGTCTCACTTGTTGGAATCCATATAACGGGACATATTTTGGAAAGCACTACTAAAATGGAACATTGAAGCACAAAGCATCTTCCAAAAATACACACCATTAAGTACAGAAGAACTAAAGTAATATAGCCATAACTGATATGCAAACAGTACATGATCTGCCAGCCTAAACCTAAAAACTGAAGCAAATCAGTACTTTGGGCAGTAGTGTTATCTTATAGAACTACTGGTGCTAGTAGCCACCATATTGGATACTTATTCATATGTCCATAAACCCCGGCTTTGCTTATTTATAATTTCCTGGTTCTTGTGTATTCATCAGATTCTGTGGTGTTTGCAAATTTGGATTAGTCCAATATATATATATATATATATATATATATATATATATATACTGTATATATATATAGAGAGAGGATAATGTATCCCTTTCTGTAATATTTAAGGATATTAATATACACCGAGGAGTTTGATGACCCCATAAAAGCACAAGGCCACAGGCATGGAACTCCAAGGTGACCATTAAATATACTTATAAAGTACAGAAGGGGGGTATATTACTCTTTATAATACACGTGGCAATTTTGGAAAACAAAATAAAATATATTTACACCTTGAAACCTGTTTTATCACTTGATAAGCATTGTTGCTAGAACAGCTTTTCTCATTTATTTTATAGATTCAGCTCTTGCTTGTGCCATTTTATTACCCAGAAAATTATTTAGAGATTACTTTTAACAATTTAAATACAGTTTAAATTTTGAAATATAAGGTAAACACAATTTTTTTTATAGCGTTGCCCAATATGTTGTTATTATATCTCTGTTTATCTATATTATGAAAACCTATATATATATATATATATATATATATATCTACTTCCCTTCTTTAAGATCTATTTCTTTTTAAATTACTCTCTTAATTTCTTGCCTTATTATTTCTCTTGTAATAAACTGATGCAGTCAGTAGAAAGAAAGACACTGTTTAGCTCAATGCGTTAAAATGAATGCATTTCCAGTTAATGCCTTTTTTTGTAACAGTTAATTCAGCATTTCGCGTTATACTGTTTATAAATTGCAACCATTTTTTAGCACCGTCGTGCATCTTTTTTTTAGCATCCTATGATGAATCACCCCAATGGGGTAAAATGTATCAAGTGTCATTAAAGTAAAAAAATATTTTTTAGCAATTTACCATTCACTTTGTGTCCATTTTGAACGAGCTGGTGAATGTTTTTTAATTTTGTGAAAATCAGAGTTTAAGACAAGAGCTGTAGAGCTGTGAATTTGCATCTATTCTCCACTTCCCAATTTTTGATAACTGAGCAAGCTCTGCAAAGTTGCGAATATGAGACCAATTTGGGCTACTACGTGAGTCAGGAACTTATGGAGCTCTTTGAATCATTTTGCTCGCGCTCACACACGTAATTCGGCTTTTGACTAAAATGCAGAGTGGTGAAAATGCGACTGGGTGAACTGCTCAGAATTCACCTGTTTGACTTCACCACTTCAGACTGGTGAATTGGGGGGTTGATGTCAGAGATCCAGTGTTGCGTAAGGAGACTATTCCTTTAAAATTGACAATGGTGACTGTGACTAAGTGACAACATGACCTAGGGACAAGGTGACATAGAAATAGAATATTTACAGTATACAGTTAGTAGGACAGCGTGAGACTGATGTCACTGGCCATTCACTTGTTGAATTTGCCTCTCTCCACATGACTTCTCATCCTACTTCTATCCGACTGACTACATCACACTACACATGTGACAGCGAATGCCACTGTCCGTCTGTTCTACAAATGTATTCTCCACTTAGTCAATAGTAAGAATTGAATTCAATATTATTTTGGCAATGTGACTCAAATTGTAGTGAAGTGAATTTGACAGGTGAATTCACACTTTAGTCAATAAGGCTCCTTGATGTTTGAAGCTTAGAATGATTTTAAGACCTATCATAAGAAGTAAAATGAAAGCCTGCCTGCACCCTGGCATTAGAGAAGCAGTTAAGCAAATGTGTAAAACTTTTTATTTTTTTTTAATTATTGGTTTGTGTAAAGAAAATGTTATCAATTTCCATTTGTGTTCAAATATTAGCAACATGTTAGCATACTTGTTTTATAATCCTGATCCTTTATGGACAAAGTGCTTGATATACAAAATAAGGAAGCCCTCAGACACTTTTCTAAACACTACTAGAGTAAAGGAGTGATGCTCTACTTTCAACGCAGTGTAGAGAAAGAGGCATTTAATTAGGTTGTACAAATGCTTTCACCTACCCATACAATGAGATAGGGAACTAATTTACTGTCAGTTTATAGATCCTTTCTAAGCCCTGGTAATGCTAGAAAATCCACAAGGCTTATTTACATATTTTGTAACCAGTTAATAGGTTATGTTCTGTTAGGTGATGCCATTTGCTATTCTTTATCATTCCCATCATGTCTACCAAGAACTCATTAACAGGCCCTTTTCTCAAGTTCTGTGAAGGTCCCATTCCTTCTACAGTCATATTATATGGAGCTACATGCCCTTATTTGTGACTTTGCATAATGTAAATGGGCTTATCCAACCAGCCCTTACTTTATATGTTTTCATAAAAACATAAAGCATTCTATCAGACTATTATTTCTTAAGTTCTTATATAAAAATGCTTCAGGACATATTACTCCTTCTTCACTATTAAAAATATACTGTATTACTCTGCAGCATCCACCCTCTCCTTCACCACACATCCATAAGATCATCACATCACTATAACGGGTCAGCTATAAGAGCAGACTGTGCAAAATCACTAATCAGATATCCAACATATTAACATTTTATGTGGATATTTCAATATGCCTTCCCAACCTAATTTAGATAAATCATACTCTCACCTGGCCAAAACCTTACTGACATATACAAAATTGATATTGTACTCATGTAAATCAATATGAAATTCCTGGATACATGGAGAGTATCAATAGCTCTAGAGAAACATTTTTCTGATAGAGGTCAACATTATATAATGTACATGGCTTGATCATGCTCTTACTCTAATAAAGCACATGACCTACAACCTGTGTCTGATAGGTGGCAAAAGATTATGTACCACGATAAAAAAACAGGAATTTAAATAATTTTAGGGAAAATTCCAATTCCAAGATTATCCAGTGGGCCAAATAATACATGAAGACTGACTTCAAAACTGTTTTGTTCACCGATTACTGCCGTGCAACGCTCGATGGTCCAGATGGATCGAGTGGAGGATGGCTGGTTGATGCAAACACGGCTACGGCGCCAATAAGGAGGAGGTGGAGTAATATTTTGGACTGGAATTATGGGGAGAGAGATTGTCGGCCCCTTTAGGATCCCTGAAGGGGTAAAGATGAACTCCATAATTTATGTGGAGTTTCTCAAACAGAACTTTCTGGCATGTTCAAAACGAAGAACTGTGCATTCCGCAGCAAGATCATTTTCATGCATGATAATGCACCGTCTCATGCTGCAAATAACACATCTGCATCTCTGGTTGCTATGGGCATAAAAGGGGACAAACTTATGGGTAGCGCCCATGCTCCCCTGACCTCAACCCCATTGAGAACCTCTGGAGCATCATCAAAAAGGAGTGTCTATGATGGCGGGAGGCAGTTCACATCTAAGCAACAGCTCTGGGAGGGGATTCTGTCCTCATGCAAAACAATTGAAGCAGAAACCATCCAAAAACTGACAAATTCAATGGACGAGAGAATTCAGAAGCTCCTTTCGAACAAGGGGTCCTATGTGCAAATGTAACATCACCTAGAATAATGTTTTGACTTGAAAACTGTGTGATTTCAGTTTGTAGTAACCTGCTAATGCTTATAATTTGACAAATGACCATTTTTTAGTTCTTAATAAAAATGAAAAGGTTGAAAACTGTGCTGTGCATAATAATTTAGAACATGTATTTTAAGGGCATTTTGAGTGGTTTTTTTTTTAAAATATACTGTTATCATAGGCAGTTTGTTCAAAAACCTTTCAATTATACTTGAATAGTTGATGACTGGAAAATTACAATGACTGCAATTCATATACAGTAGGTATAGTTTTGGAAAATATGATAAAATATTATTTGCATAATAATTTGGAACATAGTGTAGTCTTGGGATGCGCTTTTCTAAAAGCACAGTGTATAAAAACACCAGTGTAAACCTAGCCTAAAAGACAATTGTACTTCACAAGAAATCCCATTTCTGTGCATGCAATTAGCATTGTATCTTATATAGTATTGCAATATAAAAGTACACTTTGGCATACTAATTTAATATGAAAATAATTACTATTTTCAACAGTCTTTGCACTTAGGCGCTTATTCATAAAAGTACAAACAATCTGATACTGGTCTGAATTCATGTCCATTCGCCATTTATCTAACTGCACTTATTCATCTAACAATGTGATGTTGCGAATTTGCAACCAGTTTTAGGAACGTCATGGACTTACTGAGTTTTTCTTATTATTTTTACATGCACATCCATGTGACTTTTTTGTCTATTTGTCAAGTGTCAGAGTACAATGAAGTGGTGAATTTGGTAAAAGGTGTACTGCTCTAAATTCTCCTGTATGACAGTATCAGATCAAAGTGGCAAAGTAGGGGCTAATGGCAGGGCTCCTGTGTGGTGTAATGCAATATAATAGTGTACTAAAAAGTCAGAATAATATATTGCTACCAAGTGACGGTATGAAATAGGGATGTGGTAACATAGAAAATATCCTATTCAGATTATAAACTGTATGGGGCAGGGACCTCAAACCTCTTGTGTCAACCACAACCTAGCAGTTAAAGTGAAGTATCCTTATGATATTATACTTGTTTTGTATAATGCACTGTCTGTACTATATTTGTATTGCTGAATTGTACAATGCTGTGTAAATTTGTAGCGCTTTATAAATAAAATTATACATACATACAAAAGGGTTGTATCATTCATATGATGAATCTCTGTAAAGCACTGCATAATATATCAGCCTTATATAAATGAATAAATACAATACAATATGTATGTTAATATTGATGGTTTTAGGTGTTTTTACAAGGTCAAAACTTGTACATGCTAGTTTCCTTATCTTCGGTATATGTGTGTGTATGTATGTATGTGTGTATGTATGTATGTATTGTGAGGTTGTTGTATTTGAGGGGAGGTATTTTGCCCCAGTTATGCAGACATACTGCTGGAGTTCAGGTCAGAGTTTGTAAGTCTCCCCAGCTGCAAGCTAGAGCATGCAGTGAGAGCAAAGGCAGCAGGGAGAGCCAGTTGGGGGTGAAGTTGGGAGAGCCAGTTGGGGGTGGAGCTGGGAGAGCCAGTTGGGGGTGGAGTTGGGGAACCAGTTGGGGGGTGGAGTTGGGGAGTCAGGAAGTGATTTCTGTGGCAGAGGCTGGAGATTGTTGAGAGAAAAAAAACTGGGACTAATGGTGAAAGTCTCTGCTAAACTACTTGGCTTTGCAGCCCTGTGACACCCCAAGGAAACAATCCAGGAGAAGGGAAGATATTCTGCTTTGTTGCCCAAACCTGTATGGGGGGCAGTTACCCACTATGTTTTTGACCAAAGAGTTTTATGTGGAAAACTACTATTTGTGAAGTGACTGTTATTTTGCCGAAGAAAGGCTGTGTTATGTTTGTTTTTCTGTTAATAAACATTTGAATAACAAAAGAACCTTACTGTTTGTGGGGTGTTAAACCCTAAAGACTGCTCCAACACTTGAGTGATTCCCTACAGCAGAGGTCCCCAACCGCCGGTCTGCGGACCAGGACCGGGCCATCGGGGTCTTTCAGCCGGTCCGCGGCGCCGCTGACAGCTAGCTCTGCGGCCATGCACCTGGTCAGAGCACGCTCTGTGTGGATTGATAATGTTCTCTGCCGTAGCAGTGACAGCTCGCAACACGGCAGAGAACATTATGCAGGATGGGGCGGGGCATCGGGCGGGTTTTTGAGACGCAGCCCTCCACAGCACAGCATGGTACCTGTTGCACCTGTACTTGACCGGGCCATGGAAAACTGGTCTTACTTAAAGCCGGTCCCTGGTGCAAAAAAGGTTGGGGACCTCTGCCCTACAGTGTTTATGTGTGTGGGGAGGATGGGTGGTTATCTATGTCATTACATCTATTCATCTGCTTACAATGAAGAATATAGATTTGTCTGGGAAACTGGCAGTGAATATCCCCAGAACAAGAGGTATGAGGGCACCGTATTTAAAGTGCACCCGTCAGCTCAGGATTATTACAGTTTTATAAAGTATGTGACTTTATAATGTAAATCAAGTAATTAGGAGCAAAAAAAACATTTGCATATTGAAAATACTCTTACTTGAATCTTGTCCCAATTTGAAAGCATAGAAGCTGACATTTTCTGTCCCCTAACAAGCAGGCTTTCCTCCCCTTTCTCCAAATCTCACTTACACGTGCACTAGCATTATCAGGTTACAAAGCATCATCCACTACACTGTGCACCATCCCCCATTGAGCATAATCCCCCCACTGTGCATCCCCCCCACTGTGCATCCCTCCACACTGTTCATCTCCCCACACTGTGCAACCCCCCACATTGTGCATCCCCACACTCTGTGCATCCCCCACACTGTGC
>WMED01007949.1:0-17270 GCA_019650415.1 Pipa parva | reverse complement strand
AAAGTTGGGGGTCGTCTTATACGCCCAGTAGTCTTATACGCCGGCATATACGGTATATTTTAAAAGACATGAACCAGTATATGAATGTATGTGTATACATTTAACAGGTGCTGTATACATTTATTTCTCTTTCTTGTCAATGCCACCTATAAAATATCAATACTAAATATAAAGAAATGCATTTTTGTAAATATCCAGGATCCAAGAAGGAACACACTTAGGGCCTAAATCACCATTGTGCAAAGTGAGCCGCGAAGCCTTCGGCTCACATCGCAAATGGTATTATGCGCCCGCTGATGTCCTGCACGCGGACATCAGCGAGCGCATTAAAGGGATTCCAGTCCCGACGAGGAGACTCGAGTGCTCTCACCGAGACTGGAATCCCTTTAATGCGCTCGCTGATGTCCACGTGAAGGACATCAGTGGGCGCATAATACCATTTGCGAAGTGAGCCAAAGGCTTCGCGGCTCACTTCGCACAATGGTGAATTAGGCCCTTAGTGGTTCTGTCCAGTTTCAGGTAAATGCCATGCCTTTTCAAACAAGAATCTCAGATTTGTTTGAATAAACCTCGACCCACTTTACCAGTGGGAAATGTAAAACCATCTCTTTTTAACAGAATATTTTCAATTAGTCACATCTAGTCCTAGACAATCTATTGTACAAAACTATGCAATGGACCTTGGCTTGTTCAACAATGTAGCATATTGGCTCCCAGAAAGGCAGCAAGCCAGAATGTAAAAAAGTGTTAGAAAATATTCATTTTCACAATGGAATTGGGAATTTATAGATTATTAGATAGAAAAAAAAATACCAGTTAATGTAAAGAAATACATATACTTTTTTTTTTTTTTTAAATTACATAAACAAAATTAAAAAAAACTATTTTTTTGCACTGTACACATACATAATACATATTTTATTCTAGGAATAAATTCTTTCAATGAAAAGCTTCTGATTAAATATTTAAGGATTCCGAGATACGTGTAGGATTACTTTTCCCAAGACTGTGCTGCCACTGTGTTTTAAACTAAACAGGTTTACCAGGGCACCAAAGGAGGAGTGTGAGCCGCGAAATGTTTTATCAGCTGAATAATTGTAAGAACAGGTCAGAAAATGTTCTCTATCTCATCTTCTTTTTTACATCATAGAATTACCTCCTCCAAATGCAGGAGGCATTAATAATACATGCATGATCTACATTTCAAAGAATTAACTGCACCTTGACCTAATTCTCAATGGCAATTGGGAAAAATAGACAAGGCATGTCAGCTCAGGTAAAAACAATATATTTATGCAAATACAATAAAAACAAAGCTCTTTATACCAGTATATCAGAAACAAACTCTGTTTCTTTTGCAAGCCTAAACAATACTAGCAGAGTAAATACAGAAGCATAACCTGACTATAGGTCATATTCTAGTCTACGTTTATTCAAGTTACAAGCTAGAAATTTTCAGACTGGTTTCATTATTTTCTATTCTTTTTAATTAGTTTTGTTCTCCACCTTTCAAGTTCATATTATAAACTGCTGAATAGCCATCAGTGATCATAGTAACTGGGCAGTGAAAAATCACTTTAGCGGTCTCATATTTTCAGGCCCAAGTAACCAGATAGCATGTTGAACTGCAGGTTGAAGAATGGCCAAAGAAGAGGGGAATAAAAGAGAAATGTATGCATTAGATTGCCAGTTAAAATGTTCTGGCCACAAAGACAAATAATTTGACTTAGCCACATGCACACTTGGCTTGCACTAATGCATAGTCAGGCCAAAATTTGGGTCATAAATTATAGTGGGCTGGGTACAGCTATGAGGAATTTCTATGTACTAAACATGGGAGGAAATGCTAATTTTAATGCTGTTAATCATTCTGTGCCACGATAGTAAAGATACACATTACAGTAACATTTTTTTAAACAATAAGACACACAGTTATCGGTAAAAACGTAACTAATAAAAGACCTGTATCTTATAGCATATATGTTATTTTTTTCAATAGTTCATTACTTATTCTATAACATTTTTTTTTTTTTTCTTTCTTTTTTAATTATCTTGCTATTATTTTCTAAATTTCGAGCCAGTGGCCCAGGAATGCTCAGTAGAATCCCTGCCGAACAACTACAGTTATAGCTCCTCAAACTCCGACTTTACTCTACAGGGCAGATTGTAATGTTTAATCTTTGCTCTTTAAAGCTTTGTCAGAAAATATGCTGAGCCAAAATATCAGAAAAATCATGCAGAAGGCAAAAGCAGAAGCATTAAAATAACATAAAAATAATAATAATATATTTGAAATGGTTTTAGGCTAAATATTGAAAAAAGGTGGGATGGGGTAGTTTTGCCCATGGTTCCTCTATAATAATATGGCTTATATTTAAAATATTTTAATGTGATTATACTTCTCCCTTAAGATTTTTTTCTTCAAAGGTCATAAGATTCCGCCATGATTCCCTGATAATAGAATGCCCACGATCAAAACATGTCTTTTAGAAAAAAAAGAGTACATAAAATGGTATTGGAATAAAAACAAGGCAAAATAAATCAAATTATCAACATTTTGGCAGCAGTAATAAGAGCGATATTGAGGAATAACAGTCTCAGGCCATAGAAATGGACTCATTTTATCATCATTGTAGATCATAGTGCAGTAAGAGTTTACAGCTACTATCTAACCACCTGGAAATAAATTATACTTTAGAATAGATGTTACAGTTGTACCACTATAATGTCATCAAGCTTTGTCACTGTAGTTGCAGCCATGACCATTCACAGTAAATTAGAGCAATGAATGTGCAGAGGCAATAGTGCACACAGGTCTATGCTGATACTATTACAGGTGGGAAAATAGATTCCTGGATTAAAGTTATGATCATTCTTCTGCAAAGCATTGGTGTGTGCCTGTTAATATAGAAAACAGCAGATGCTTCCTTGCTGCTAGCAGCATAGATTTTTATTATGCATAGAACAAAACTATAACACATTGTAGGATGTTTACACATGGAAAATAACCCAAATGAAATATTAGTATGCAGTCATGTAGCATAATTCAGTATGTAAAAAGTAGTACAAACAGGTGATTGGCCAAACAAATGCTTTTATACCTTCCACAGACTAGAGGGAAACCAGCCAATGAACACATACCCAATAAATTAAAGCAATTTTCTATAGCACACCTATGCAACCCATATTTCCCAGTTGTAGCTTCAAGTATCAGCTTTTAATCAAGATCATTAGAGTTATCGTCTCTTGATTTTTTTTTTTAGATCCCTAAATGACAACGAACTATTTTACCACTGTGGTTCCAAACACCAGGACCAGTAATAGCAGAAAAAATAAATCAATATTTAGATCAGTGATGCCCAACCTTTTTTCAGCCTGGGGGCTATAAAAAATCAACAGCCGGCGCTGAATAATGGAATACATATGCGTTCCAGGACATAACGAACCCGGAAGTAACAATGCAGGGAAGCTTACCACCCAACTGTGAGATACTGCAAACAGCATATTACTGAACTGACATCTTGTTCAGTAATAAGCTGACCAGGTCACCCCTACTGTTGCTGATTTCCTACACTGTGGGCGGAAGCTTCAAGGGCCGGATAGCACTCCGTTGCGGGACGTAGGTTGGGCATCACTGATTTAGATTGACATGGCAGTTATCCCAGTACTTGTAAAAATGTTCATGAAAGTAAATTCCTGACCTTTATTGGATTCTGTTCTCTCTATCTGGGGGTTATTGACTAAAGTCCAAACTGTCGCATAAAGGTGTAATTTCACCACTTCCCCATATTTGGGTATTCAGCAAACTCTGCGATGTGGCGAATTCACCAGCTAGTAACGGTTACACCCTACAGAATGATTGGCTACTGTAGCGGTTGTGACTTCACTATGGAAATTTCAACGAGCTCACGACTTTACTATGGGAACATTGTTGTGACTTCACTATTGTCGCAGTCACGACTTTACTATGGGAATCTGCTGCTTAATCAATAAGGAGTAGAGAATCAGGGTGTAGTCACCCAAAGTGACGAGAATTCACTTAGACAGTCAAATTCTCACTTTAGCCAATAACCCCCCTATCTCTTTGCCAGTTGCAGTCATATAGGGCTTAATGTGAAACTTCATGAATATGTTTTATCTAAAGTTTCATTAAAAAAAAAGAATAGGACCGTGTGTGGTGTTGTTAGAAGAGAGCAGCAACCACAAGAAAGGAAAACAAGCTCAAAATAATACAAATCAGGCACTCAACTTCAGAGATTACATTGTTAGCATTACCATGTATGATTAATGGCCATGGTAATCCATTTAGGGGGTTATTCACTAAGGTGCGAATTCGACTGTCAAATTCGTAAACAGCGGATTCCCATAGAAAATCTGCAACAATTTCCCCATTGTAAATTCGCGACAATTTTTTAATGTTAAGATTGCGTCAATTTTCCCATAATAAAGTCGCGACTGCGACAATATTCTTATTATACAGACGCGACTGCGACAGTAGCAGCCTATGGCAACTGTCTTTATTTGGCGAATTCACAGCTATACGCAACAATTCAGACTTTAGTGAATAACCCCTTAGTGTTTTTTCCTTTTCTGGTCCATTAAAAGTGCTGGTAGCAGGTGCTCTAGTGAACCTGTCACCATCAATAAATTACCAAGTATATTATAATATAATACATATGGGTATGTGTTTATTTAAATAGTACTTATTTATATTCAAGTAATAATTTATGAGCTGTTGAGTTTACTCATGATGTACTGAAAGGCACTCATAAAATGCTGGCAGCTGACTCACTAAAGGAAAGACTGCCCTATCTTGTGTCTACACTTGTTGCACTGATTCTCATGTGCATTTGTATGCATTCAGTAGTTTGGAATTCATGTGTACAGAGCAATGAGACTAACTCCAGCCTAGTTACTGTACACCTCATATTGCACACGGGGCATGTCTTTCTTTACAAAATATCCTGCTTTTAGTTACAATGGCTGTTCAGTTGAGGTTGAAATAGGTACATATTTTAAGAAAAAATTACAGATCAAATTTATGTATTTATTCATTCTTATTATTTATTTAAATATTTGCTAGCAAAGGAAAAGCAGCACCAATTAATAGGTTCAAAAAAACATCATAAAAGACACTCACAGACTGATGCATCTTATGTAGTGACACTCTAATGCCAATTAATTCAAAATATGATCCCTCTCATCACAATGATAAAAAGAGGAATAATTTCACTGCTGACATCCTCTATTGACTTTAGCTGACTGTGACAGATCTATGCAGGTTATAACCTCAGCCACAACCTAAAACACTTACTCAGGCCAGGGCAATGATTCTGAAGACATCCCAAATCTTTAAAAACTCTTACAAGATGCATTTTGCTAACTGCAAGAAAAAACATGACAATGGAGATCCCCACAGCCCCCTTTACTGCTAAAATGGCACAACAACATTTCTAAATGCATATCATGGAACTATTACTTGCATTATTACACAAAATGACAAACGTTTCCTTTCAGACCTGGATCTCTTGGTTGCACTACAAAGACTCTCCTAGGAGAAAAAACACTTTTAGTAGATGAGATCTGAAACACAATACCCTAGTTCAGCCCTCCTTTTTTCTACTAGTATATAGCTTTCCCTTTCCATGTGTAAATATTGTTCTCACCAGACAGCATACACACTCCATAGAATACCAAATACTATATATAGTTGTATACCTACACAATTAGTCATTTTTAAACTATTTACATAACATATTGTTTGAATTTTCTTTGTTATATTTCATGATTGACACATTTAACAAAAAAAAAAAAAAAAAGTGTGATAACTTCACATTCGTTCAACAAAAAAAAATGTCAAATGAGTAGTAAATATTTTAATGATGTGTAATTATTTGAGGTTCCAGCGACAAAAATGGCAGAATATTAATTCATAGCTGAAGGAATACAGGTTTGTAATTTTAAATCCAAAAGGTTTTTCTAGGATCGAGAAAATACATCACCACCTTGACCTGGAGTTACATTTAGACCAGGTTTCAAAATGCTAGCCTTTCTGGAAAGAAGGGGTCACTTGTAGTTAAGTGTGCTACATTTTGATCTTTTAGGTGGCATGTGGCTTATGGCCTGCCCAACATACTGTGTACAGCATATATTTAAAATCTAATCAATAAACTACTCTATCTGTATTTCAATGAAAGCAGATTGTAATGTTGAAAGTTACACTGGACACCCTAAAAAAAAAGTGCTCATCCACTACTCTGCATGTCCAACATGGCTTTTTTAGATTTACCAAATAATGCTGTTGGACATGCAGAGTAGTGGATGAGCACCTCATTTTTTTTGATGATCCATGTCTGGATGGGGTTTGGTAGGTATATACAGATTTGGGGAAAATTTGGGAACCCAAATTGTAGATGCTTGTTAACACGACTGCAGCATAATTTGCTCCTCCTTCCACCTACCCATAAACAAGTTTCAGTAGGAAGGAGCAAAGGTAGTACCCATATAGCCTTTCCACAGATTTGTAAAAAAAAGAAGTGCCCATAAACATTCAGTTAAAATCTAGAATAATTAAAAGGTATGTCTGGTCTGGTAATAAGAAAAAATAATCAACTGCTCAAATGCAGTGAGTTAATTTACACGTACAATGGAGGAGTACAAATGTTTAAATCCACAGTTGCATGCTAAGCCATGGGCATAAACACGAGATCAAGTTGGAATGTGAAAATTAATACAAAGAAGCTGCAACACGGAACATATAAGAAAAAACATGTACATGAAACAAATGCTTTACCATGCCATATATAACAGAACACTTTCTTTTTTTTACTATTAATTTTTATTAAGTTTTAAAGTTTGTTGTTTGACAAGTATTTATACATTGAGCATTCTGGTGAGTACATTTGTTTTGTTTGTAGATTATGTATAACTGAACACTTTCTGCATCAGTATTCCAACATCTAGCACAAAGTTAAATGGAATAAATTATATCTAGTGCTGAGGCTTAGTACCGAATGCTACAATTACTCATGATCAAAGGTGAAACATAAATATACTGTGAGTTGGATCTGGTTTTGTAATACAAACACACAGATATAAAAGGAAGGGATGCATGTGAGTCATTGAAAGGTAAACTAAAAGTAATATGAAAGAATTACATACTATTAGGGGGGGTGTGCGATATGTATCGTTTACCATAATATCGCACACCGGGGTTTACCGATATTGCCAGACTGCACAGACTTCCGGGAGGCGGCAAAGGATGAGGCGCACGCTGAACTGAAGCGTGCAGGACACCCTGCGCAGACTTCCAGGAGGCTGAAGAGGATGATATCGTCGATTATCGTTATCGGGGGTAAGTAAAAAAAAAAAAATCGATATTGCATTTTTTTGCAATATCGACCACCCCTACATACTATAATACATAGTAATACATAGTCTATGCAGTTCATTCTAAAGTGAGCCAGATATATCCAAATGCTTATATATATATCACAGTTTCTGAAAAGGTTACAAAACTAAATATGATCACATTCATTTTTAATTAATACATTTTGATCATTTAAATTTCTTCTGCAACTAAAACTGCTTAATATTCACATTTCAATGGCAGTAACTTTACATAAAAACATTTATTTGGTTAATCCAAAGCCTTAAGATTTAGCTGGATTCAAATTTTACAAAATTTGGGGAAAAAAAAATCCTGTGATTTGTTAGGACTAGATCAGGATCTTGGATCCAATGCAAAGTCTTGTTGCAACCAATCAGCCATTGAAATGGGAAGTTCCTTCAGAATCCTCTCGGTTTCTGAGAGGGGTTGGTTATTAGCTTACAGAGTTAAAGCAGCCTCTTCCTCTCTTCACTGCTTGACAGTTTACTTTGTGTGGGCATTCAGCATATTAACTTGCATGTAAAAGTAATAAGCATAAGGGCATCCAACCTGTCAATGGATTCTGGGAGTTGCACTAGAGGGATGCATAAACTGCATACACATTAGAAAACAATATTGAACGCATACACAAGTTGAATTGTATGCCGAGAGGGGAAGATTACCTTTACCATTGTAAACGGACACTCATTCATTTATTTTGATTTGTCAGAACACAAAAAACAGCCATCTGAAACTAGCACGAACTTTGTTTAGCCAATAACCACGAGCGCTCTACTAGTTTCAGAGTCTGTGTGACTTTTACAGTGAAGCATGTTATTTTTTTTTTCTACCTACCTATGGAGTGAACTTATTTACATTCCCAAATGACTGACCCCATATTTGCTATTACATTAACAGCAGAGGTAAAATAATAATAAAAGACCATTTGGGGAAATAATCCGCTACAATATTCAGTATAACTTGAATTATCAGCGGAATTGTGTAAGTACTAACAGTTGGCTTTGAAGGATTTGTTAGATTTCCCTGCAAAGGCAAAAGCACAGTACTACATTAAATCAATAGCAAGGCCATAAACTCCTATTTTTTTGGAACATGAGCTACACACCCCATAAAAAATCCTATCAAAACTCTTAAGGATATTAACCAACCAACTCTTACACATACCACCGACACATCACAAACCTACTTTTACACAAAATTTATTGGCAGCACATATTGGGAAAGAGGATATACTGTGCCTGAATATGGGGATTAGCTGGAACCTCCAGCTTGCATAGAGTCATATAAAAGAGATAGCACAGTAGGCTTTCTTCCTATACACATTTATATTTATAAAATTAGAACTGAACCTATGTTTTGCATAATTAATAACTCTTATTCCTTGAAGCTGGTTGCTATAATCCCCCCCAGCAGACGAGAAAATCAATGATAGTTTTAAAATAATGTGCCAGAATTCTCTCTTTTGATAAAAATCAACAAGCAGTAAATTAACAATTTGGATCATAAGGATAAAAACTTGCATAGCTCACTCCTGGGTCAACAAACTGCTATAAGAATTAATACATGAACAACTGTGTCTCCTAATTTGCATTCTTAAAACAGTCAACTGGACGTTACTCAACAAGCTCTTTAGGGAGGTCATTCTATGCTTTATTATCTTTATTCTGGATTTAACTAAGTTGGGCACAGTGGTGTTTATGTTCTCTGACCTCATTTGCCATCAGTGGGCTTTTCAACTTTATATGACCCCTAGGACATGACATTAGCATGTAACTATATAACTAGATTATTTTAAAAAAAAAAAAAAGAGTCACTCTGTGACAAAATAATGCTCATAAATCCAGTGTGATTATCCGCTTCGCACAAGCGTACCGTACGAAGCACTTTATTTATTGAAGTGTGACTTTTGAAAGATGGTCATGCATTTTACAAAACTCCTAAGAAGATTCTTTGATTTCAAGTTGAAACCGGTTTTTCAGCATTTTACAATGAGAAAGAAATAGCTTTGCGTTATAGAGGATTATACCATAATCAAATGGGTGCTTGATTGCCGGAAATGACTGTGCTTCCCCAAATCATGAATTATATTACAGAGATTAATATAATTAGCACAACAGTAAAGAATTCACTGAATCATAAAAGTAGGCATATGTTATATATAGTCTGTTAAGAGTCCAAATGATGCTTCCTCAAAAGACAAGTGTAGTTGTGTAGGCGTTTAACTCATAAATGTCTTTCTCAGCATTGACTGGGTTGATGTAGTTTAATAGCAGCTTTCAAAGACCTCAGGATACTTAAGGGGCTTAATCATGAAAATGAAAATTGGACTATCAGAGTGAATTCTCATCACTTCAGATGGCTACACTCTGAGTCGCAAATTCTCTCCTCCTTATTCACTAAAGTGAGTATTCCCATAAGACACAATTGTGTCCATAGCCATCTCTTGGGTGGTGTGGCTTAGTCAATCAGAAAGTAGGAGCCCTGTTACAATCACTCTAAAACTGGCAAATGCGACATATTATGCCTTATCAAGTTCGCTTACTGTGACAGACTTGGATGCTTGATGATGTTGTAAGCAGTCAAATTAGTCTCAAATTCACCACATAGAATTTGCTGAATACCTGACTATGGTGAAGCGGTGAATAAATGTGAATTCACATATTTACGTAACTATTCTACCTTTAATGAATAAGCCCTACACTTCCACAGAAGGAGGATTACAGTGTAACAGTTCTCTTTAATAGGTAAGCTTAAGTAAAATTGCACTTAAGAAATGTTTAACATAGCACTTATCAGTTAATAAGCGCTTTTTGAGTTAAAAAGTCCAATTTAAGCCTCAGAACAGGGTCCCCCCCCTCCCCCCCTCATAGGGTCCTTCTTTGAGTGGGACACAAAGTTTTGGGACTTCAATAACAAAACTTTACATAAATGGTAATTTCTAAAGTGTAAACATAAAAAAAACTTCCCATTAAATCTGTTTATCAAAAGAGATTAACCAAAACCCAAGTTATACTATCTTTCAAATTCACGGATCTTATTTGTACTAATAAAGGAAGAAAACAATGTAGAATGTACTAAATGCAGAGGTATACGGTAGTGCACTTGATGGATTCCATATATATTTGTAGTATAGCACTATACTCAATTTAATTTCTTTCCATTTCTCATCACACAATTATAAACATACACAATTAAAAGATATGCATTCTTCCTGGAAATTAACCTAGATTAAATTTTCAACATGGAATGTAAGATATGTGTTGAAATAAAAACAAACAACAGAGAATAATTTCAAGGTATTAAATATCCGAGTACCAAACAACAGCACAAATCTAGGTTAAGTAGTAATTACACAAGCAAATTCAATATAACAACAAAGCAAGCACTGTGGTTGGATGATATCATCAAATCTTTACAGAGCTCATTACGGTCGGAGGTGGGAAACATTTTTCCACTTTATAAAAGACTGGGGGGGTTTATTCACTAAAATCCAAATTGTTGTGTATAGGTGTGAATTTGCCAGCTAAAGACAGTCGCAATAGACTGCCAATGTTGCGTCTTTATAATGAGAATATTGTTGCAGTCACAACTTTACTATTGAAATCTGTCGCAGTCGCAACTTTAAAAATTGTCGCGGTTGCAATTTTACAATGGGAAAATTGTCGCGGCCGCGGATTTTCTATGGGAATCCGCTGTTTGAGAATTCGACAGTTGAATTCACATCTTAGTGAATAACCCCCTTAGTGGGATAGAAGGAGTCCCACTTGATTTGACTGATCCCTGGCACCATTTGTAAGAATTGATTTACCAAGTCCCTCTCATTGATAATGTTTCTGCCAGTTCCCAAACATGTGAGAGGCCAGTTTAGTTAAATGGCTTTATGAAGGATGAGGTAGATATGAATGTATGTATGTACATTATGTATAACTTTATTTATAAAGCACCACAAACAAACACAGTGCTGAACAGTTCAGAATAAAAATAAAATAAAATACAGACATGAAAAATTGCATTAAACAATATAGTATCAAATCACAAGGATACATCACTTTAAGTGCTATGTTGAGGTTAACACAAGAGGTTGGAAGTCCCTGCCCCTTAGAGCTTACAGTCTAAAAGAGAGGAAGACTTACATACACAGACGGATAATAAGAGCTATAACAATGTGTTGAAACACAAGTCCATAAATAAAAATAAATATAAAGCGTAAATGGCTAAGTATTTAATAAAATAGAGCTGCGCCCAAAATGCGACACACAGGAAGTGATGTGAACGCCGAGGGAGCATTCACACTGTCGCTGGTAAGTAAAATTGAAAAATACGCTCAGCGTATTTTTCTTTTTTTCTTCACACGAGTGTATGATGCTCTGCGCATCATACGCTCGTGTGAACCCAGCCCAAATGCATAATGGGAAAGGCTAGAATGCAAAATGAAAACAATCAAATTTTTACATGCAGTTTGTAAACTGTTGATTCCTTTCTGTTCCACTATGGTTCCCATTCTGTTATAATTCTGATGAGGCACTTATAAGATAGGCAAGCTGACCCAAGGCAGCACGATGACTTGGACTCTGGATAAATACTGACTAAGGACTAATTGCCTTCAATTGAATTCCAATATCAACATGTGTATGGCAGGGGGGAGTAATCTAGACTGAGGGCTGTCGTAAATATAGAGTTCACACTTGAAGAACAATTAAGCAGAAAAGTTAACAATCAAAGCATTAATTTTCAATACCAAAATAGTAAAATAGTTTGCAGCGGAGATCACAAAAGGAGAGAGCGTGCGACAGAGTTATATTTCCGTTTCTCTAGTGATCAAGAGGAATTCCATAACAATGAATAAAACTCAGTCCATTCATTACAACATCACATGTACTTGAATAGGAATCAATAGGTAAAATGTAAACTACACTGAAGAGTTACTACAGTCATGTTATGCAACCACAGCTCAGATGAAGAAAAAATTGTTTACTACTATAGCCCTGGTATGGACTGGTTAAGCAACTCAGTCTCTCTTTTGCACTTTGTTTAAGACAATCTATATTTAAGTGCTCTCATAGAGGCCATCATTTTCTTCTGTTAATATTTTTAGTGCTAATGGAGGTAAATTATAAACTTCTCTACATTGCAAGTCTTAGTTCTACTGGTTAATTGCAGGAGTAGGTAGTACTCATTGTTTTTTCTGCTAAAAGTGTGAATAATTACAAACGAGGTTTATCTACGGATAGACAAAACCATACAATAAATTGTGTATTTATTCATCCCTGATTAAACCATATTCACACTCTGCACCTAAATTTCACCTCCAAAATCAAGGAAGGAATTTTTTGCTCTGAAAGGCTAGCAGTTGGCCTGAATTAGTGTTTTTCTGACTTACCCAGGATCAATATGGAGTTGGGGTAGCAAAGGTGAAAGTAGATGGTCTTCTTTTAATTGTACATACTATGTTATTATGTTCTTTGCTAGATGCAGCCATGACTTGCATAATCTAATCTAGAGTTGTTGTGTAGATGACCACACAGCAAACTCAATGTGAGTAGAAGCACCCTTATATCCCCCTCTAAGTAGGCTTATGCAAACAGTTAACAGATCAATAACAACAGTAAGCGCAAACTGTTATTTGGATTGGCATGGCTCTTATTCCTATTCAATAACTGTAAAATCTTCTTTTTCTTTTTGCACATTTATTTTGTTATAAACCGGGCTTTCTGGGGCAGTTCACGAATACTAAAGATTTAAAATTCCATAGAAAACAATGACACTTCCCTTCAGGAATATGAATTGTCAATCTAAAGGGAATATTTATTTTTCTAGTGTTACTGATGCTCTAAAAGGGTACACAGAGTTTTAGAAAAGGCTGCTATTTTGTGATATCAACAATAACAAATGGTAAATTAAAAAAATAAATGTATAAGCCTGCATTAAATAGGTGAGAAAGCTTGGGTGAGATAAATGAACTTACTGAATAAAGTTCTTTGTCCTCTGCTGCCTCCATCTTCTTGATCCAGCTGTTCTTCATACTGAGGATAATGACATCACAATCCAGTCTCAGCTCCTGTCTGCTCACTTCACCCCCGTGCACACATGCTCAGTACTGGGACCTACCTAATACCACTTCTACACTTGCTTGCCTTGGAGGTATAGGAAAGGAGGCAAAGCTGTGACTGTACCATGAGAATGGGATTGCCAGGATGAAGAGCAGCTGGTAAATTAATTGGTTATCTGGCTCCTTCACCCCTTTTATCTTCTCCTTTAATTAAGTTACTATCTAGATGTCCTTTACCCTCACTGTTATAGGTACAATGAGCAGTAAGAGTATCCTCTGGAATGCAAGCAAAAAATCTACTCCCCTACATAAAAATGCCTGCAGTATCACATTTCAACCAAACGAAGGTGATGTGTAAGCTCCCTATTGTAGTGTCATAATGTAGAGTGCTTGTTCAATACACAGATGGTAGAAAAGTGATATTGCCTTAAGAAAATGCCACTCTGATCCAGGGGATTGACAGTAAGAGGGAACCAATAACCTAAGATAACTCAGAACAGGTCCAGAAGAGGAAATGGATTAAAGAACTGTCCTGGAAATATTACCTTTATTAAGAAGGGCTATAGATTAGAATAGAGAAATGTATTTGGCCTACAGGATAAAATCCAAGGTACAACAGAGGACGTGGTGAGTACATCCATATCACACAGAGTATGCAGAAGTGATTTATATGGTGTCAAATAGGGGATATTTATAAAAGTAGAATTGCTTTTTGATTACTTAACGCTGCAGAAACAGTATTTTTATAATTCCACTGGTATTACCAATTTATCAAGCTTTTATCACCAAGTGAAAGTCACTTTTTTCAAACCTATATAAAATCAGAGGGAACCTTTAGAAATATCAGAGTTACGAAAACTCTGATCATGTAAAAAATAAAAAATACATGACAAAGATTAAACGGTGGGTACATTTTTTTTTAGTGCTATAGTTTCACTAAACACTTTACATTACAGTTTATTCATACCATATATGTACTTATTTAGTGCTTTGTGTGAAGTTAAAGACCAGAAAGTTTGATGTTAGACATAACACCTTAGCCCTAGGTTAATGCTCCAGAGGTAATTTGAACCTATGGAAGTTATCCCTGTAATATCTGTTTAATACACAGTGTTTTATTACTTTTAGAACAATTTAGAGTGACCGTAGTATAACTGAGATGCATTGACATGCTTCTACTGAAATCATTTAAGATTTGGAGTATACGTTTGCAAAGTTGTGGTATGGAGATAGATTATGAGATACAACCCATACTATTGCACACCAGTTGCTGTGATTTCTGTGAAAACCAGCAATACTGATTTAGCCATTGGAATGACATGATAGTGGAGCTATAAGCTTTGTATGAAGGATGCAGGATAAAAAATAAATGCTGTTGTAGTACATCCTTCCTTGTTGTGGAAGTATAGTATAGTGGTTAAGGTGTATGTTTTACATGTGGTTGTTAGCTCAGATCCAGATTTTACTTATTTTTTTAATCACTTAATAAGATGGTACCTCTATTTTGCAAATACAGTGGAAATTTGGTTTAGAAATAAAGAATTTAAATAAGTTAATAAATCTAAAAGAAAAATATGGGACGTGAACCAACAACCTTCCGGATAAAAACAAAGCCACTATGCTATTCTTTCACAACAAGGGAAAAGCATTTGGAAAAGTAATTATTTTTACTTTTACAAGTTGCAAGAGTTTGCCTTTAATGGACCATGTGACAATCCCCAATAAATCAAACAATAATGGGTTTATTGGCTAAAGTCAGAATTCGACTGTCAATTCTCAAACAGTGAATTCCCATAACATATCTGCGACAATTGTAAAGTCGCAAGCACAACAATATTCTTATAGAACATTCCCATAATAAAGTCTCCACTGCGACAGTAGCAGTCTATTGCAGCTGTCTTTATCTGGCGAATTCACACTTTTACGCAATAATACGGACTTCGGCCAATAACCCTCTGTGTGATGACATGTCAGGGTTCATTAGCATATTTATGAGGATCGAACATGGAAGCCATGAGATACTAGCACCAGCTGTTTTATAAGATAGCACTGCTATAGGTACTGATTTGCTGCTTCATTATACAGTGGTTTAACCTGGAAACCTTAGTTCTTCTTTAAAGTACACTTGTCAACTCAAAACTCAAACTACTGAATTATGTTCTACTATGGAAATAAAGGTTTTTTAAAATATATATGTACAGTGGTACCTTGAGATACGAATTTAATTAGTTCCGTGACCGAGATTGTAACTCAAGACAGTTCGTATCTCAAACCAATTATCCCTTTTTAAAATAATACATATGAAATGAATCCTTTCCGGCCCCAACAGTTCATATCTCAAATTTCAGCTCGTATCTCAAACAGGAAAATGGTCCGAATCGCAACTCATATCTCAAGAAATTCGTATGCCAAGCTGTTCGTATCTCGAGGTATCACTGTATTAAAAAAATGTCCCATTATATATCGTTTCTCTCTGTCATCTTCCCTGTCAGCCTGACATTTTTTCAGTTGTCGGTTCTGGAGGAGTTAAGAGGAGGACAAGTTACCTTCTCCTGCGATATTCTCAAGCCTGTTCATATGAACGTGCTCTTCTATATAAAATAAATAAACCCCAGCTAGCAGGGGTCCCTGGGACCCCCACACCAACCCCCGATCCCCCTCAGTATCAGCCCCCATCAAGCTCTATTGAAATCATTAACCTGCAAGTAAGCAGTTAGGATTTCAACCCAATTATTTCCATAGCACTACTGTAATACTAGCACTATAGAAATAATTACTATTAACTAAATTAACCCCAACTAGCAGTGGTCCCTGGCACCCACACACCACCCCTGAACATCACTCCTCACTTAGCGCTAGGCTGAATGATGGGATCGCTAAGTGCAGGAAGCGGTTCCATAGAAGCCGCTTCCTTCCCCCCTACTTCTCTGTGTTCCTGTCGGGTGGGGGGGTCTATAGGAACAAAAAAAGGGAACCCCTATCCCCCCACTCTCCCCCAGTGCTAGGCAGGGTGGGGGATCAGTACCTCTAGGTTCAGTGCAGGCGATTAGAAGATAGAAGATGGACCTGCAGCATTTTTTATTTTCGGCGGCGGCTCTGGATCAAGAAAGAAGACTCACTTGGATTACGCCAACCAAGACAAGGTGAGGAGCCAGGGCGTCGCCGACAACATCGCCCATCCAGATTACTTCATGGACAGACAAGAAGACTTCAGGAGCAGAGAGTATATATGTGATTACTGAGCTCTTTTATTGAATATGTTTATTTTAATAATTGTTTATTATTATTTAGTTATTTTGTGACTGCTGTTTTTTTAATGCTTTTATTTCTTATGGGTTAGATTGTTAGAACTAGATTGTTAGTTTGATTATTGTAGATTATTAGTTTATTTTTGTTTAGATTGTTAGTTTTAGATTTGTTCGGTTTTTTTTTTTTTTTTTTACATGTTCTGTAATGGGCCAGCACCCCAATAGTTAGGGGGTGCGGGTCCACCTCAGTCCCTCACCCCATGATTAGGTAGGGGGGTGAGAGACTTTGGTAGGGACATAATTAGGATAGGGCCCCCATCCCCATAGCCCTGATGGGGTTGGCGCCATGGGAGGGGGTCAGTGATTGACCACCTCCAGATAATGATCCCCCCACCCACTCATAGTGGTTGGTGGGAGTGAGGGGGATAGAGGTCCCAGGGACCCCTAACCAAAATGGCAGCTTCCAGATCTGGAAATCGAGACAACCTTACAGTAAGACCTATTTACAAACCCCAAAATCAGCAAAGTTGGCACGTTGTGTTAATCGTAAATAAAAACAGAATACAATGACTTGCAAATCTTT
>WMED01007948.1:0-17270 GCA_019650415.1 Pipa parva | reverse complement strand
AAGTGAGCCAAAGGATCCGGACCTCACTTCGCACAATGATGAATCCCCCCTTAGCTGTAATCTGAACTCAGATGGTTTCAAAATAGCTCTCACCTGCACTTTTTCTAAGCTTGCAAAGATGATATTTTGGAATTCCCCTCACCACAATTCGAGTAGCATCACCAAAATAGATACAAATTGACTTCTCAGTGTTGACTAAGTGGTGAATAGACTTGTCGAACAGGCAGACAGTGGCAAACACTATCGCAAACGTAGTGTGGCATAGTCAGGTGGATAGAAGTAGGATGAGAAGTCATGCAAAGTGGGGAGAATTCAACAAGTGAAGTGCAGTGACATCAGTCACACCATTTCCCACTAACTGTATTCTGTGAATATTCTACTTCTATGTCACCTTGTCTCTAGGTCATGTTATTATTTACTTGCAGTCACCATTGTCACTTTTGAATGAATAGTTGTCTTATGTAACACTAGAGCCCTGCCATCAACCCCCCCCCCCCCAATTTGCCACTTTGAAATGGCAAAGTCAAACAGGTGAATATGGAGCAGTTCTCTTAGTCACATTTGCACTTTCGCACCACTCCTCCACTTAGTCAATAGTAGAAGTACTTGTGCGCATGCAAAGTGATTTGAAGTGCTCTATAAGTTCACATATATCGCAGACTCCTAAATTGGTCATGCATTCACCACATCACTTGAGTTTAGTCAATAAGAGAACATGGGGAAGTGGAGAATAGATGCAAATTCAGAGCTCTACATGACTATTTGGACTTCTCAGAATGTGTTCCTTAATCTTTTTCACTTGTAATCTAAACAGAAAGATCAAATTCCTGCCAGGAAAGGTTAGGTAGGCAGATAGACAAAATAAATATTCTCAGGATTCTTCGCTACAAATAAGTAAGCTCATCAAAGTTCAGTTCTAGGGGTCTAAACATAGTTTAAACTATAAGAAAATGTTGTTATTTATGTCTGGTGGAACTTTAAATTAATTGACATAGAATTATAAGGAAAAGGCTAAGCTAGGAGTTGTGTTGTAGGGTATATATGTTTATAAGTTGGATAAAGTTTTGTATGTGCATTTGGAGAGAGTGGGAGAGATGTTATTGTTCCTCTAACGCAGCGGTTCTCAACCTGTGGGTCGCAACCCCATTTGGGGTCAAATGATGATTTGCCTGGGGTCGCCTAAGACCATTGGAAATATAATGATTAAATGGGGTTGCTAAATAACAATTAATAAATGGGGGTCGCCAAATCACGGGGAATTATACTAAAGGGTTACGGCAATAAAAAGGTTGAAAACCACTGCTCTAACGGATATGAATAAGAATAGGCATGCAAGCAAATAAACCTTTTGCATGTAAACCTGGGCCATGGGTTTGCTGAGCAACACAATCGAGGTTGTAATTAGTAGCAATCAGCAAAACTAAAAGTGGATAATGAAACATTGAAGACTAAGTGAGAGAAAACAAATAAATAGTATGAAAAAATTGTATTGAGAAGAATATCATTAAAATAATGTCAGTATACTATCTAGCAAAACAAATCTCACAGCCCTGGCAGTCATTTGAAAAAATAAAAAAACAGGTACCAGGCCAGTAGGCACAGCATGTACTTAATGTGAAGTGATTACTTGGGAATTAAACAGAGTTTTTTTTTGTTTGTTTGTTTTTGTAGTAGATGAAAACAAACCATAAAACAGTGAATTAAAAAAAAGGGCTTATAAGCTAGTTTAAAAAGGGATTTAGAAAAGGTACATTGTGTGGAAATGCCAGATGAATAGGGTTTGGTAAATGCAGGGAGAAAAGCAACTTTGTGTCAGCCATATTGAAAAATTCTGTAAAGGCAGTACAAACTCTCACTATGGGGGTTATTGGCTAATGGCCAAACTGTTGCGTAAAGGTGTGAATTCTCAATAGACTGCTACTGTCGCAGTCGCGTCTTTATATAATAAGAATATTGTTGTAGTCCCGAATTTACTATGGAAATATTGTCGCATTCACAACTTTTAAAATTGTCGCGGTCGAGACTTTCTAATGGGAAAATTGTCGCGGTCGTGGATTTGCTATGAGAATCCGCTGTTTGAGAATTCGACAGACACATTCCCACTTTAGTCGATAACCCCCTGTATGTTTATAGATTTAAGAGTGGCAATTAGACTGTAGAGAATGATTCAATAAATGGTGGTAAATATTTGCACAGTTTTAGTTTCTGCACTGCTTGTCACTTTAAAAAAGTCATGGTAGTAAAGTAGTAGGCTTGGTTTAATGGTGAACACAACCTAATACAAATGGCAAGTTGGCAACACAAGCTGGAAGCTGGTAACATTCACAAAAGGGCCGGTTCTACCGATGGCCCAGGGCACAATCTATTTGAGGGGCGCTATCGCCCACATCGCCCATCACTAAACTTGACCTCACCCCCCCATGCCCCTTCCTGCCCCGCGACACCCCCCTGCTCCGTGCTGCCCACTCACCTTCAACAGCATTCCAGTGATGCACCTCCTCTAATGAGGTAAGTTGAATGCGACGGCGCTCCTTGCTGCTTTGGGTCTTGTCGGCTGTATCCAGCAGCTGCTGGCAAGACCGGAAAATCTAAGGATCACCGTCACATTCAACTTACCTCATCAGAGGAGGTGCGTTGCTGGAACGCTGTTGGAGGTGAGTGGGGGTGCGGGGCGGGGGTGAGAGGTCCAGGGCTCTAATAGGGCCAGGACCGCCCTTGTTCACAAACATGAATATTAAAGGTTTCATCAATGTTAAAAACATTGATATAGTTTACAATGGACATGCACTTATTTTTAGCTCTGTATACAGTAGTCTCTGCAAGCTCTTCCTTTGTCTGTTATCATTTAAATAAGGCTTATTCAGGCTTCTGCTGGCTACACACAGAATGATTTATCTGCTGACAAAGGTGATCATTCCTTGTGTACTATGCAAAAAAGATCATACTGACCGATAAGAATTCAGCTGTGTCAGCAGAGTCTTTATCAGTCTGGATGATATACAGTGTACAGTTTGTGGATGAGCGCCATTGGAACATACCTGTGGTCATCAGCAGACAGCATACTACTTCCCCACTGTGTGATCTAATTGTGTGGACAATTACAAATGTCATCTGCCCCCCAGCTTCAACAAACTGTCCTTCTGTGTCCTTCATTATACAGGCAAACAGGGAGTTGGATGTGTGTGAAAAAAAATAAGTTTAGCCCCAATCATTTCTAACAAGTCTGAAAACTCTTGATTTTATATGTTTCTGCTTTTATTCTGCTGCTCTTAAAATTAAATAAGTTAGTAGTTCATTTTTAGTGGCCTTTGTGAGTCACTTGCTTTACTGAAATTAAGAAAGTAAAGAGCATTAGCTATAACCATTGCATTATTGCTTTACTTAGTTGTGGCCTTTTCATCTTGTCTTGTGTGTCATCCTTTAATTTTTCTTGGTCAGCGGTCGGCAAACTTCCATGGGGAGGAGGGAGCCATTTCACTCCCTCCTCCAGCAGTGACAACTATTTTGTGAACCGCAAAGGAGGAGGAGTGCACTCCTCTGACCACATGAACTGCCAACAGCCAATCAGAAGAGCTGTTGGAGATCATGGGTGGGGATTCAGAGGTGCGTTCCGAGCCACAACAAGGCGGCTAAAGAGCCGCACTTTGCCAACCCCTGGTCTAGGTAAGTGACCAACCCCTGGTCTAGGTAAAGGAAACTTTCACTTTGCACAAATCAAAAGAACAGTGATGCATCTAGACTGAAATCTGAAAAATCAATGTTGATAGAAGGTCTAGGTAGATATAAAAAATCCTGGTGATATTATTAGAAAAAAAAAATAATAGGAAATATAAACAGAAGGATCTTGAAGGAATGCTGCTTTATTAGTCCCATAACAATTATAAATACATGTACAGGAGTTAACTTTGAAACCTTTAAGCTGTAATCACATGCATGTTATTTTATTTAAAGGATAATCCTAGTTGTGTGCTTGTTAACCTGCAATTATCATTAAAATTAACAGGAAACATTACGGGGGTGGGGAATTTTGGGATGTTTGGCCTTTGTGACTTCACTAGTAATAAGATTGTTTTACTTGAGCCTAAAATAATATAGAATTTAGTTTGTCATTATGTCATTTTAGAAAATGATGAGTTACTATTTGTGCCTGAATGGGGCTGAGGGTTTCTTGAGTGTTCCAGTTATTTTCTGACTGGCAAGAAAACAAAGCGTCTGCAATGTGCTTTACATTTGGTGCTCTCAGACTAAGGGAGAAAATGTGTAAAGGTCATCTTGACCGTTTTGATTTTATTGACACTTCTCTGTGCCATTTCTTTTTACTCTGTACTTTTCATTCCCGCAAATGATTTAAGAACCATAAAACAAAAAAAAATAGCTGATTCCAAAAAATATTGATCAGTTGAAAATGGCACAGTGTGCGCCGTTTTCAATTCGTTTTCCCTTTAATTGCATACCAATATCAATATTCACAGTCATTTTCATTACTTAAAATCATCCAACTGTCAGAGAATGACCAAACCAACTCCTCTGGAATTAATGGGTTTTCATCAGCCTAAAGCAGGCAAATGTTCTTCAGCTAAAAATGTAGACACAATGGCTTTATAAACAGCAACATCCATATATTGGTGAGGTTTCCCCACCAAGTCTAACACTTTCTCACCTTTTATAAGAACAACAGACCAAATGATAAAGAAAAATACTCTGATTCAGGTTTCCCGGTAGTTACATGGATTATGGGACTGATTATATACAGTATATATATATATATATATACAGTGTATATATATATATATATATATATATATATATATATATATATATATATATATATTATCAATCTTTAGCTGGTGTAAACAATGAAGTTGGGTTGGGTTATCTAAGTTATTTCTTTTGGTCCAAAAAAAGAGGAAATTATAGGGTTTTCTAAATTAAAAGAGCACCCCCTTTCTTGCATTTCTGTATTCACGGACAATAGTAATAGGTATAGCTGTAGTTGTGATTGCCACATTTTTTAAAGATTATACTAAAGCATACACATAGTCTGTGACAGTCCTGTTATGTATGTATGTATTCATTTATATAGCGCTGACATATTACGCAGTGCTTTAAAGAGATTCATCATTCACTTCAGTCCCTGCCCCATGGAGCTTACAGCCTAGTTTCCCTATTCAATCACACACAACACATAGACAGACACAGATGTATGTTTTTGGATTGTGGGAGGAAACCCACGCAAGTGCAGGGAGAATATATATGGGCCGGGGGTTATTCACTAAGGTGCGAATTCAACTGTAGAATTCTCAAACAGCAGATTCCCATAGCAAATCCGCGACAATTCCCGCACAACCGTGACAATTTTTGAAAGATACGACTGCTGCAAAATTCCATAGTAAAGTCGCAACTGCGACAATATTCTCATTATAAGAACGCGACTGCGACTGTCTTTAGCTGTCAAATTCACCCCAATTCGGACTTTAGTGGATAACCCCCATAAACTCCATGCAGATGAAGTCTAAGGTGGAAATGAAACCAGAGCCCAGCGCTGCAAGGCAGCAGTGCTAACCACTGAGTTACCCTACTACCCTGTTATAATAAAGAATGAAAAAATAGATGCCACAGTATTACTTGATAAATTTTAAGAAATTAACAAATAACTCTTCTATTTTTCTCTTGATCATGGTTATTTATACAGGAATTTACTTTGCAACGCTTTGACAGTCCATTGGATGAACGAGTGAACATCTTAGGATTCTCCATGTTTAATCAATCACACAGCTACTTCCAGGAATTTGTCCATACGCTTCAGCAATCCTGGGAGGAGAACTGCGATCACACTCCTTTCACTGGCCCTGCTGTAAGTGTAAAAAAGTGTTAGATAAGATGTAACACAGATCCATGGTAGCTGTGTACATTTATCAATCATAGTAAATGGTTCCATCGTATGCAGAACTAATCATATCACAGTCATTTAATAGATGGTGCATGTTACATTAAATCCCAAAGCAGTATTGATGAACAACCTCTGGCTCTTTTACTGAAACTCATCCTTGGGTGTTACTGACTATTTATACAGATTTATATATCCAGCTAAGAGACACATGACTGGTTTAGTATTAGATAAAAAAAAGCTTATATTGATTATTCTGAATAATGTAAGGTATGGTTCCTCTACAGGGATGGAAAACTCTGTAGAATCTATAGGAAGCCACAAATTTAAATGTTTCTTCACATTTGTGGCATTTGGACCCAGTTGTGGATCTGAGATCGACTACCCTTTGATTGTATTTTACATTGCCCACATTCATTGGTTGTGCGGTAAGCGCATTACTTTAGGGGGAATCCCCCCACCGTTTTTGCTCTTTCCTACTACTGAAGGGTTTGCATTGGTACTTTTTGGGCACCATGTTCTAACTCCATCACAAGTGGTGGTCCACATTTTACGTTATCATTCTAGGAGATATTTCTGTCACCTTTATTTTCCCTTCCTATAGATTCTACAGAGTTTTCTTCAGTCTTTTCCGTCCTCTGAGTGTCTGGTGGATAACTAAGTGGATTATCCTACATATCAGGTCAAGCGCAATTTCAAGATTATACTTGGACTTTAATGTGAACTATTATTGAATTTTTAGTGTTTTTTTCCATTGGCACCACACATCCGCAACAGACAGATTGGACCAATCATTTGTTCTGTGTCATCTATGGTTCCTCTACAGGTCACAGTACATTTGATCTGCTCTAGTCTCCCAATGTGTCCATTATTCTGTCTAGATGTACTTTGTGAGGGTTGGTCCTTACATGGTGTACCATAGCCCATACTGCTGCTATATAACCCCTAACAGAAAAAGACCAGAAGCATTTTTGAGGGACTTGTAGTAGAAAAGACCAGAAAAAGATGGTGTATTTTGTTACTAAATAAATATTCCAAAGGATCTTCAGGGGGATTACTTTCTCAGACAGGATTAGGTAAATTGTTTTTGCATGTTTAGAGTGATATACAATGGATAGCCCTATATTCCAACTAAAGTGGTAATGGAGTATTACCTGGGTCCAGCCTTGATCCAGGGGAGAGAAGACTGTAACGGTCTGGTGCTGGAAGTTGCGGAGAAGGAGACTGCTGGTAGGAACCACAGAGTACTTGACACTAGCTAACCTCAGGGTGTGGGATCTAAGGCACTCTCCGGACTTCACCTTTAACCTTCGCAAGGAGGTACTGGACTTGGCTGCTGAAAGTACCCAAGTCGCGACCCCCAAGGTAGCTGTACTATGGTGGTTCACAGATTGAGGACAGGAAAAGCACAGGCGAGACTGGAAACAGGTGTTCAAGTATGAGACCGTGGAACCTGGAACTTTAGCAAAGGCATGGATAAACTTTAATCAAGCAGGGATTAGCAGGAACAAGACTATTAACAACAGAGCCCAAAACCTGAGCAGGAAGGTTTTATAACCGGGCACAGGGTCTGGAGCGCATCTGCCTTATATAGGCAGAGAGGCTGATGCACTCCTGCCTCTGCGCGCACCAGGCACACGACCCAGAGATGTCGCCGCGGTCGCACCACATGACCACGATGAACAAACATTGGCAGCTCGCAGGAGCAACGCGACGCTGGACCGAACGCCGGTAAGTATAACTCCTTACAAAGACATTGTACATTTTGGGGAGTAGATACATTTTTGTCAAGAAGCAACAGGCAGTTTAACCAGCAATTCCAAAAGGGGGTAACAGAGGAACCCTGGTGAGTTCAAAAGTTTCATATCAAGTTCCAGTTTCCGCATTGCAGGCTTAAGCTGAGGTACAGAAATATATATATATATTTTTTTTTATTATTTCATTATAAATCTTATTACGTTCATTTTTTCATGTTGCTATACAGGCTTGTATGACAAAATATATGATGCCTGATTTCTTGAAGGGCGGGGGTATCCATTACCTTGAAATAAGAAGCTTAAGCTACTGTGTATGTTCGTGTAGCCTGTAGGGTGCCAAGTTAGGCATATAATCCATCTATGATCCATTTATATTTTAAACTTCACAAAGCACCAAACAAGGAAATTTATATTTTATCACTGCATTCCATAACTGACAGTGTCAGAGTCACACTAAACAGATTTACAAGCAATGCAGCCAATCAGAGAGAGAGACTGTTTGAAAGTTTATCCAAGATCAAATAAAATGATTAGAATTAATAATAGATTCGTTTTTATTTGTTTTGATATTACACCATCAGATTGCCTTATTGCCATATTCTGCACATTTATTGATATAAAGAAATAGATGGAATAATCTGCGCTAGCAGATATATAAATAAATGCACATTTCAAACCATTCACAGAATAACTGACTCCAGTAACTCATTATTTGCTACTGGAATTCACCTTTTACATTGTTACAATAAATGTGCATTGTGAAATAATTCACTGTTTAAGAAAATGTTCCAGCACATTTTTTCTCACTTTGTCACTGAATATGAGAATCAATAATTAAATTGTAAAACACTGCATATATATAATATTTTTATCCTGTTTTATACGAGTAAAGTTAGAAGAAGTAACACACTGTACTTTCCGGACATGGTTTTGAAAGAGACAACTAATAAGCATTATTAGGATAAAAATAGCTTTGTTTATTCCTTCAAGCAATGTACACAGCTTACAAAACTGGATTAGAATTTCAACAACGATTAACTTTATTTCTGACTAAAAGATAAAGGGAAAAACTTCTTGTGTTTACAGAAGGGTTGATTTGCCTGCTCCTTTTTACCCAGGCGACAGTCCCATCTCACTTTATAACTCTTCTAGAAAAGCATAGTGCCACATAGGGCCTTATTGACTAAAGGCCAAATAGTAGCGTAAAGTTCTAAATTCACATCTATTCTCCAATTCCCCATGTTTGCTTATTGAACAAACTCTGCAATGTCACAAATACATAACCAATACAGGTGTCTAGGATAGAAGGAGCAAATGCGACTTGGTGTACTTCTCTAAATTCACCCATTTAACTTCTCCACATCAGAGTGGCGAATTGGGGAGCTGATGGCCGGGCTCCATATTCTATTTCCATTTGACTATACAACCCAAGGATCGCTGCTGTCCGCTTGTTTGACAAGACTATTTGCTGTTTAGTCAAAAATGAGAAGTGAATTTGCGACTATTATGAAGATATGACTTGAATTGTAGCGAGGTGAATTCACCGTTTAGTCAATCAGGCCCACAGCCCACAGAAACATAAAGTACTATAAAAAAACAATCGCTTTTATTAGTCCTATCGAGGGAGTTTATTACCAGAGTGCTTTGAGATGAGAGACCTGTTCCTTCAGTTGCAATGAACATTACAATGATATGGAGGAGTCATAAATTAATTAGGATTATATGAAAATGGGAGATCATACTATAATAGTATTTACTACAGTAAATTCAAAATAACCAATGTATAATAATATCCTTCTCTCGAAATTTTCTATAAATTGCAGAATCAGCAACAGCACCTATTATATGAAAATGCCATCCTATTAATCCTCAATGAAACATTTCCGCACGCATGCAGTTTTTTTTTGTTTTTTTTTTACCAAAGTAATGATTAATTATTTATTGGCCTGGTCCTGCAATTTTCCAGTAAGAAATTAGTGAGGACAACAGACGCATTCATGCACCTGGCAAAGGTTCATTCATCTCCAGGAAGTTGCTCTGTTATGTAAAAGTCTATCCTTCTTTTTGTCTTCCACAATCAACTGAAAGTCAATGGAACCTAGAAAACAGTAGAAGCGTAATCTACATGTTTACTAACATTTTTCATCAGTTTAACCAGTCCAAAATAAAGCTTTCATCATAGGGTGCATTTATCAAGGGGAAAAATCACCACTTTTTTTATTACATTAGCCCGTTTTATTTTTCCATTTATCAAGCATTAAAACATAATTTCAAATTGATTAACAAAATTGCCCATTTTATTTTATTTTTTTACAGTTTGTGTTTTTCTCTATTTCTGTTAGTCAGTCACATTTTTCCATTCTGGCATGTTCTTCCAGTTATATCAGCTTTTGCAGTCCATCTCGCTTAATAACTGTGTTACAGTCTTTTTGGACAGAATGATATAGACCCATAGCCTGACTCAGAGCTTGAGATAAGATACCTGTGCAGAGGCAACTATTGCTACATTTGAATAACATCAATGATGTTGATAGATGTGGGACACATTCACAGAAGTGTCTATAACAGATAATTCTGTGAATTTGTCCCCCTTGTTATTCTGGTGGATCGGTAGACTGCCTGTTTGTGGGAGTCACATCAAGGGATATATCAATGTTTCTTCAGACTGGGTTGAATATTTTCTTTGAACATCTATGTTTAAGGTTTGCAGTGGGTGCCCTATACTTATTTTACAATAATATACCAGTTGGGTTCTTATTTTTATCTTTATATGTTTATAGATTTGTCAGAAATTACATAGGACCATCGTGTTACTGTTTTTTCTTTTCTAAACAGGAAAACAGAATGAGTTAAAGCACAAATTAGTTAAAAGTATTAAATGACAAAGCCGGCCCAATTACATCTGTCCAGTAAGTCAAACGTTAGAGAAAACATACAATAGTCTTGAGATTTTGTATTTTATAAAGACTAACAGACTTCCCTGCAAGCAAATACTCTGCAAATGACTCACTACCTAAGTAGCTTATACAGAAAGTGAAGCCTATGAACCAACAGGTATAAATCACAAGAAAAAAGTGCCAAAAATGGAGAAATATCAGTAAATCTGGCAAGTGTAACATATACAAATAATATGATAGGGAAAAATACATCAGGATTACGCCCATGAGTAGCTAGTAGTGTTCATTTGGTAGAATACAGGCAGACTACAATATTAATGATGACTTATTTAAAATAGAGTGAATTTGCAGGACTAAATTAATTTGTGACAATTCACTCATTGTGTAGCAAAGTCAGCTGAGCATAATCACTATTTAGCAAGTTGTCACTGCGATGGGGCACGTAGCAATTTCTAAGTGTTGTCAAATGAAGTGATGGGGGTATCTTAGTAAATTCATGATAAATACAGTAGATGTATTAAAGCTAAATGACATCATCTTCACATAAAAGAGAATATCACCATATTTTTTACATTAAAGACAACATACTGGCAATATGCATGAATGATCATTCTAAATTATTTTTCCAGTCATTTCAATGACAGACAATTCCAAGCTCATGTTAACAGAAATATCATCGGAATACTAACAGGTACATTGTCATTAGCCTCCAATTCACCACTTTCATTTGGGGAAAACAAAACCAGTACTCTTTGACACATGACAATAACCTCAATGTTCCAGAGATTTGCAGCGATTAAACGTGAAATGGTTCATAAATACTCTGAAGGTGTCACAAACTGTGGGAGAATCAGCCAAATCACAAAAGCTAACGATCTTTGCTGAATATGCCATGTTGGAAAAGTATCTAATTGACATAAAATCATGCATTTATCACACTTCAATAGACATGCCTCTTACTGTTGAGATTCTGTTTATGCTATGAGGTCTTGTAAATCAAGATTAAGACGCCTGTAAGTATAAAATAGTGGGGCACTAAAAACTCATTCAGGTAGACACAGCTCCTTCCCCTTTATCATAATTTCCAAGATTACACATCATTGACATATTTTTTTTTTTAAGTCTCTAATAAATCCTTCCAATAAATTTTCTATATGGCTATTTAGGTATTTTTGTTTATAAAGCTTTGTTTGCTCTCTTTCTTTATACTAGTGATGCCCAACCTTTTTTGGCCTGGAGAGGCCATATAAAAATGCGACACACGTGTCACAGGCCTCTTCAAAATTGTGACTTTTAAAATCGCAACCACGACAAATTTTAAAGTAACAGTTGCGACTATTTTCCATAGTAAAGTCGCGACTGCAACAATATTCTCATTATAAAGACGCAACTGTGACAGTAATAGTCTATTGCAACTCTCTTTAGCTGGTGAATTCACACTTATACACAACATTTTGGATTTCAGAATTTGGGCCGCGGGCCGGATAGCACCACGTCGCGGACCATAGGTTGGGCATCACTGGTTTATACAAATTGTATACTTCCCCATATAGGGGTGAAAAATATCAGCCTTCTTAAAAATGCCATAGGTATTACCGGCAAGTAAACTCCCAGCAATAAGCACACTATATTGTACCCAGCGGCCCAGAGATTTCTGTATGGTGTAACATGTTGTGTGAAAGCAAGAAATACAATATGTTTGAGACATCAGACTTAATTTAAAACGTTTTGAATAGTGAAGTGTTGCAAGCATTCTGATGTTTGTGTGGTCAGAGCAACAAAATGTCTACACCAGAGTTTCTCACCCCTGATCCTCATTTAGCCCCAGCAGGTCATTTTTGAAGATATTAACTTTAGAAACAAAAAAGAAAGTGTAAGACTAGCCTGTGGGGATGCTGGGAAAAAAATCACATTGGACCCTGACCACAACTTACTCTATAGCAGTGATCCCATCATTTATTTACAGCACTCCTGCAAACCGACTTGCTGTTTCTTTCTATAACACTAACCAAATCCTGTAATGTGTGCTCTCGTGAAATACACAATGTACAGAAAGTGGTTAGCATTTTTGCTTGGCAGTTATTGTGTTTGGGTGCTTGCACCAAATATTACATTTCCGTGTATATAGTAAATTTCCTTTAATTCTGTCTAGCTAAAAAAATGATAGAGTCCAAAATCCTGTGAGGTTTTGTAACCTTTAAATCTATAGCATGCGCATACTACTATTAGCGAAGTGAGCCAAACGGATCAAAGCTCACTTTGCTTCTTGATGAATTACCCCCTAAGTCTTTAAGGCAATTGGATGTCAACGAACACTACGCATATAGCAAAGTCTTCAATGTTAGACATCCAGATATGCTTAAGTGAATTTGCCTCAATGCACAAACTCACTGTAATGATGCAATATCAGGCCATCTAGAAGTCAATGCTTATTTTCACTGAACTTTAAAGCACTTTGAATACCCGCCTAATTGGTCAGAGAATTTTTGTCCAAGTGATACAAAATGGTGAGTAAACTCATGGCTGGCATAGTTTTACAAACTGTAAGATAGTTTACTACATCACATAAAACAATGTTCTTTGGTAAATAAGCGAATCAGTGAAGTCTAAAATTTTGATGAATTCGCATGACTTATGGGACTATTCGCACTTTGATAATTATCCCCCACAAAAGGTATATTTTTATGACTAAAAATTATGTGGAATGTTGTGTAAACTGCTTTGGGTTGGAATGATTTATTAGGATTCAACAGAGAGACTAAAATTACAGATGTAGAATCCCAGGCAATATAACAAGACATTCGTTGACTGGAGTGCTGATTAGATTTCAGCAGAAAAGTGGAAGAAATAGGAAAGGTTAGCTGAAGCAAATTCATTTGAACAACTAAATGTTCATATTATAGAGTTGTATGGAGACTACATCCATTATGTGACTCAACAGTATTTGTGAGTCTAAAAACAACTACGGTAAATGGAATTATAAAAAAAAAAAAAAAAAGAGGCAAGTATCCTTTACATCATATGAATAATAAATACAAATACGCCATGAGTCTGATGGGATTTTTGGAATCAGATGTGTATGTTGAAGAATGCATAGCAAGTAACATTTGAAAGATTGAAATAAATAACTTTTTCTTCAGTGCCTAATACAGAGTTCTCACAAGTGGTATCTAAATTGACACTAATTATTATTCACCAAAGTGAAAACTTGGCTAAGTGAATTCACTTTGGGTCACTGTCATGAATTTTCTACTCCTTATTCACTAAACAGAGGATTCCCATAGCGAATAGACGTGAACGTGTCAGTAGTCGCCTGATGAGTAGCACAGCATAGTCAGCCAAAGAGTAGCAACCCTGCCCTCAGCCCTCTAATTTGCCTCAATCTTGTGAAGTAAAACTGGTGAATGTGACACAGTACCCCTTGTCAAATTCACAACTGCAACAGGCTCCAATGCTTGATGAATAGGGTAATTACCTGTGCATGTGCACGTAAAGCGGTGCAAAGTGCTCTGTAAGCCTGAAACAGTTGTAAGCTGTCAAATTGGTCTTGAATTTTCTACATCACAGAGTTTGCTGAATACGCAAATATGGAGAAGTGGGAAATGAATGTGAATTCACACCTTTACGTGACTAGGGGGTAATTCAGCATAGTCCGAACTTACCCTCCGATCCTTCGCCTCTGCTCTCACAGACTGTTATGCGCTGGATGATGTCCTGCATGCGGAAATCAGCAAATGCTTTAAAGGGATTCCAGTTTTGGCGAGGCTCAACTTGAGTCACCTCGCAAGACTGGAATCACTTTAAAGCGTTCACTGATGTCCGCGCACAGGACATCAGCCAGCGCATAACAGTCTGTGCGAGCTGAGGCGAAGGATCGAAGGGTAAGTTCGGACTATGCTGAATTACCCCCCACGGTCTTTTATGAATAAACCCCTAAGATATTTATGTCATACATGTGCTGTCCAAGGGGTGTTTAACTTCAAATGTCATTTAGCTAATGTCTTCCTATGTGCCTTTAAAGTGAAATGTAATCATACTTTGCTCAATATAAATAAATATATTATATTAGCTTTTCCCCAGAGTTCATGAGACAACATATTTATCAAGGGCTAAAATACTGTTAAAAGTGTATTTTGTTTTGTTTTTGTGCTTTTCCACTCTTTGCTCTTCTATTTACTTATTTTAATCAACTGATGGTCACTTTACCACTTTTTCACTTTAAAACTTAACATATACTTTTCCCTGTATCCATTCAATATACTTGTTATAGAATAGAAACTGTCTCCTGCACCAAACTAAATGGGAAATGTCAAAAAGTGAATCGAAATAGACCAAAAAATGTGCCAAATTATTGAAACAAGCAAAGAAAAAAAAAATTACATTTTTATTTATTACTAAAGTTTCCAAAAAATTGTTTTAATTACTTATGCAAAAAGACTTTTTATTACAGTAAACTGTGGTAAACTTTTTTTTTTTTAAAAATGGCGTGCCTTGACTACTGGGAAATAAAACAATCCTTTACTGGTTTAGGCCTAGTTCCTGTACTCCTGGGAATGCATATTATTACGCTAACACTGGTTTTGTTACTGATTGAGTAATTGGAATTAAGGAGAAAACAGATGTTTGTAATTAAATGTTTGTGCTGTTGAATGCGATTATTTCCATATCCATCTGCACAGTTTATCTGGAAGCCTCGTGGTTATGTCTGAGATACAGCGGGATAATTCTGCGCACATGGGGAACTTTCCTAACATAACTGGAGCATATAAGGGGAATGTATATTTTGTTACTCATTTGTCTTGGTAATTCCAGATCCCTCTCTTAATTTGCATCTAACACCCAAAATACAATATCATCTGTTGACAGTACAGTAAAGTTAATTAAGCGCAGCAATGTTATAAGGTGCATTTAACCATGTCTTTTTGTAAAGTTAAGATATAAATACAGCACACAATTTGCTATTCTACTTTTTAATTAAGAAGTTTTTTTTGGCACAAACAGCCAGATGAGATGTTAGTAATACTGGCCGTGCCCATCGCTGCATTTACTGTAAGTCTCATTCATCTATAATCTGTTTCTCTCGGCTGTCCCATTCCAAGAAAGTTAGTCATATTTCTTATTTTTTTTCCAATATTTATTATAATAAAGGTGCATACAAACAGAAAACCAAACCAAACACTCTTTCATTCTATTTTTTTTTCCTTTAGAAGTTGTTTTTCCATAACTTGGGTTTTTGACAACCTCACTGTAAAGGTGGAATATAGATGGTCCTAATGCTAAATATATATTTGTAATGGGTCGGTACCAAGTTGTAAAGGAGAAGGAGGGTGCTGGTGGATACCACACTGACCTTTACACTAGCTGTCTTAGGGCGCGGAGCCTAAGGTAGTCTTAGGTCTTCACCTTTAACCCCCGCAAGGGGGTACTGGACTCAGCTGCCGAGAGTACCCAGGTCGCGGCTCCTAAGCCAGCTGTTCAGTGGTGGTATTACACAGGACTCAGACTGCAGACTCAGACTCTGGTGCTGGATACAGGTAGCAGGACTTTGGACACTGGACACAGACTGCGGACTAAATTGGCAGGCACAGCACAAGATGCAGAAACTGGGCAGAGAACATAAACTGTAAATGTAGAGATAACTATAAACTAACAAGCCGCAGTATACTAGCACAAACTGTATTTATAATCGGGCGCAGGGACTGGAGCGGATGCCAGTGAGTATTTCTTACAATATTCAGGGGAATTCATCAACAGGGATAAACGTTACAGAGATTTAGCAACCCATAGCAACCAATCCACAGTTAACATTTAGGGGTATAAGGAATCTAAAATAATAAAAGCCAGCCTCTAAACTGTAGCTATGGGTTCCCACATCTTTGTAAAATGTGCCCCACTGATAAATTTCCCAGATGTTGTTTTACTGCAATAACAGCATTTAATAGATAAGGAATATTACCGCATTCATAGAATTACATTTTATGGAGAAAAGATCACACAATGACACATGCGGCGCTGGAATGTTGTGTACATTTATTGTTGTTTATTGTCATCCCCTTTGATTATTATTATCTTTTTTTGTCAGTGTAACATTCAAGATTGTTGTTTGATTTCCACAACTTTGTTTTACCTTTTCTTTCATCCCAACCACGTACAGTATTTATTTTCTAACTGTGCTATTTTCACTTTAAGTTTTCTTTCTCCTTGACGCTCCTCCCCACTCCTTTTACAACTTTCTGCTTTCCTCTTATTTCTTCCAAACCTAAATTTCCCTTTTAACTTAGGCTTGAATAACCTCCTACTTTTTGCATTGCTAGTCTAATCTACCTTCTGCCTGTCTCTAGCTATCCGCTGCCCTGCTTTTCGATGCAGTTTATGGAATAGTGAGTGCGGTGCAGGAACTAAATCGAAGTCAGGAAATTGGCGTCAAACCTCTATCCTGTGGCTCTTCCCAAATATGGCAACATGGCACCAGCCTAATGAACTATTTGAGAATGGTGAGAAAATGCAAGATCATCTTATCTTTCATTGTTTTCAGAACGCACCACAAAATCAACAAAACAAAACGTTTTTATTTTGTTACAGTAAAATGTCAGTGTTTAGTTACTATAGTATTTAGAAGCTCAGAAAGGTCATTGGTTTACAACAAAGAGGGGTAATTCAGCAATGTGCGAAGTGAGCTCCGGATCCTCCGGCTCACTTCACACATGCTGTTATGCGCTCGCTGATGTC
>WMED01007947.1:0-17270 GCA_019650415.1 Pipa parva | reverse complement strand
TTTAAGGATGGGTTTAATACAGGCCTGTTTAAATGAAGAAGGAAAATTTCCAGAGGACAGAGAAGAGTTGGACAGGTGTGTTAGGGCCGGCACAAGGACAGAATCACAGCAATTAATTAAAAAAGAAGGCATGGGGTCAAGCAGGCATCACGGGAAGAAGAGATATGTTGAGAAACTTCAGACTGGATAGCAGTAGAAAAAGAATTCAGAAACTCAGATGGGAATGTAGGTAGAATAATGTCTGTGTTGTTAGGAGGAATAACAATTTGGTTGTGGATATTATCAATTTTGTCGGCAAAATCTTGTGGGGAGTGTGTATGGAGGGAGGGTTGCAGGCCTGAAGGCAAGGGACATAGAAGGATGTTGAAAATGAAGAACAGACAATGTGGATTTGATTTATTCTGGTTTATGAGACTTTAGTAATAGGATTGTTTGCCTAGGCAGAGAGAGAGGAGTTAAGGGACGAGAGCAAGAACCTATAATGCAGAAAGTCTGCCCAGGAATGGGATTTCCTCCGCATACGTTCTGCACTTTGCATGCACAATCTAATAAAACATGTTTCTGCATTCAGCCAGGGGCAAGGATTATTAAAACAATGCAGATTAGGCTTTAGGGGGACAAATGAGTCAATAGTAGTAGATAAAATGGTGTTATAGGAAGTAGCCAGTGCATCAGGATCAGAGGAGGGTAGGGATGCAGATAGGCTGGAGGACAGAGAAGTAGCAAAGGTTTGCTGATCAATGGCACTCGTATTGTGAATATGCATTTTAGGAGGTGAAGGAGGTAGAGTAGGAGAGTATGAGATAGAAAAGTTAAGAAGGTGATGATCTAAGGTAGGGAAAGGGCTGATATTAAGAGCAGAGAGAGAAGTGTTTTTTGTAATAACCAGCTCTAACCAGCTCTAGAAAGTGACCATCCCTATGGGTGCTAGAGTTAGTCCACTGATGATGGTCAAAAGAGGAAGTTAAGTGGAGAAAATGAGAAGGCCAGGATAGAGAGGGGTCATCAATGTGACAGTTAAAGTCTCCCATAATCAATGAGGGTCTATCATTAGAAAGGAAAAAGGCTGGCCAGGATTCAAAGTCAGATAGAAAATCAGCAGGTGAGAAAGCAGAGGGGAGCCTGTATATAACAGCAACACATAAAGGTAAGAGATAGAAAAGTTGGATAGCATGAACCTCAAAGGAAGAGAAGACAAAGCAGTCAGGGATAGTGATACATTTGAAGCAACAGCTGGGGGCAAGGAGGAGTCTGTCTCCACCCCAAGACCAGCAAAACGTGGTGCGTGGGAGAAGGAGAGGCCTCCATGAATTAAAGAAGCCTCAGTAGCGGCATCATGAGGGGACAGCCAGGTCTCTGTTAGTGCTAACAGGTGAAGAGAGCTGGATAAAAATAGATCATAAATTAAAGTGGATTTGTTAGTTATGCATTAAGGAGAGAGCAGGAAAAGGGAAGGGAGGAAGTTGAGAGAGTTGGGATTGGGATTAAGTTAGATGGGCAAGAGGCACGGGAGGGAAAGGCAGGGGCAGAAGGGTGCGAGCGAATGCAAATGGGCATGCAACAGTGACCAGGATTATGGGAAATATTCCCTGCAGCTGAATGAGCTGCCCCCAGGCAGCTTTGCCCAAGTGAAGGTTCTTAGAAATACCTAGAAGAGGTAAAGTTAGTATGAAATTGTTTTATAGACATGGGATTGAAAATTCACTCTGTGGCTGGTTACTTTGTGGTTACAATTAGCAGGAGATATATTTTTGCCACCTCTTCTGAACTCCAGGAAGGGTGAGTCCCAGGCCTTGTGCTTGTAAATTGTCCCTGACCTAGATTTGAACTTTTCAGTGAATAGCTAAGGCAAGTCCTATTCCACGAGCACTTCCAGGATAGCAATATATTCCCTGTAATAGGGTGTGTGTTAAAATGTAGTCCCCAAGTAGGTGAAGAGTGTAAATATCACTCAAAGAGTGTGCAGTCTTTGGACCCGAAGGAAACATTCTGTTAGAATAAGGTTGCCACCCTCCCACAACCTTTTGGATGGTACATAGAAATTAGCATTCTAAGGTGTCACAAATAAGCATTGTGGTATCCTATTTTCATCTAATCTCTGATTTTTTCAAGAGTATATACAGTGTGTGTATATATATATATATATATATATATATATATATATACTGTACACACACAAAATAAGTGTAAGTGTAAGCAGGAGGCCCATAACCTAGAATGCAGATACAGTTTCAAAGGAGATAATGGGTAATACATGGTGGGTTCCCTCTAGCGTTTTAAAGGCCCAGACTCTAAAGTATTTTGTATTTTTTAAATGTTGAGATACAACAAGTAAGTAAACATGCCTGTAGGCTGCAGTCTGGTCAAACACAGCTGTCAAAATGTGAGAATGTTCTTGTTACAAATCACAGCTTGGTTTGATCCGACAAGCAGTAAAAGCTTTGGTGCCTTCAAGCGGATTAATAATGATTTGTGAAGATGAAAATAGTGTAATTGGGTTTTTAAATAAAAATAGGTCTATTAAATTATCTACTCACCCCTTAAATGCTCAAGTTACTTTTGATGTGTTCTATTCTCTCGTATTTTATTTCAACAGAAAAACATTTTTATCTATTTTTAGAAACCTCATTTTAAGTCTTTTATCTGTTTTTTTTTCCACTTTTCTGTCTTTCTCTTCCTCCATCCGCCCATCAGTATCATTATTTTGTCAGTTTGCTATTTATAAATATAGAAATGTTCATTTTTCTTGGTAGAAAATACACTGCAATCTGTTCATCTTTCTCTCTCCACCTGGTTAATAAAAAAGAAAAAACCTTTGCCTCCTTTGGGGAATTTTTTGGTTGCACGTGTGTCATTTTTCTTTTCAAGGCTGTACGTCTGGCAAAATCCTAACAAATCTGAAACTGAAATTAACATTTGAAATAAAATAAAAAAAGTATACAAAATAAAAAATAAAAGGTAAAGCACTCTTTTAGAAATGCTCAAAGGTCCGAGATAAAAGATTCCAATTCAAGAATTAGCTATATTATTCTATTTCATGATTTTTATAAGAATAACAGAGCTGTTGCTTTTTTTCCCCTGACTGTCATAACCCACTAGGCTTGTAAAAAAAAATGCACAACTAATAATTATAATAATGTAATTTAATTATTCAAAATGTCTGTGTTTTATTTAGGTAGGCTGGTGCCATAAAATTCCCTTGGAAGGTCACATCTGTTGGATAGTCCTGCTGAAAATGAGTTAGCTGAAGAAGCAGAATGTATAAAAAAAGTTACAGAGGAAGTGCCAATGGGAGGTAAGTAGAGAGAGTCAGGTGCAAATGGGAGGGATGTAGAGAGAGTCAGGTGCCAATGGGAGGTAAGTAGAGAGAGTCAGGTGCAAATGGGAGGGATGTAGAGAGAGTCAGGCAAGTGACAAATTGTTTTTTTTTTTCACCTTTTCCATTTTCAGATAATATAAATGGGTTGCTGTCACAAAACAATTACAAAAAAAAGATGAAAAACATAGAAGAAACCAGAATATAATTCACAATTTTCTGTGCTCAGTGGGGCCCCCTACAGTACCTGGTACAGTTGCTACCACTTTAACCCCTGTAGTTACACCCTTATCTATGGGATTCTTTGGTGCCCTCAAGATTCCTGTAATGTTTACAAAAGTTTAATATCCTTTAGTGAAGTGCCACAATGACAGAAGGAAAACTGAGGTGCAGGAGCATAAAGCAACCACCATGGGCCCTGGAGCAAAGGCTGCACTGGGGCCCCACTCTTCTTGGAGCCCCAAACTAGGGTTGTGGCTTGTGGTGGGGCCACTAAAGCAGAAGGGTGGTTATTGGAGGAAGGCGGATGTCCAGCCGCCTTCTACTATGGGATTGATAAGAACCTCCACCCCTACCTATACTATTTGTATGACCCAGCTGAAGTGAAGATATATAGTGAACAGGACACAACATACACAGTAGAAGTTAGGGAAGTATCAAAAAACATTCTCCAAGAGAAACTACTGGAAAATCAACTAAGGTAACTACAAGGTAACTGTAACTGTGTTGTGCTATGAGATATGTTGATAAGACAAACCAAATTCTCTGCAGAAGGTACCTTGAATGGGTTTTATTACCAATTATTACCACTAGTGCCCAGTTACTGTGCTTTGAAGTTAATTGAACCACACTAGTATTACCCATTCAAATTAAAATAGGACCCTCACCGTGGTGTTGTGTAGCTGAGGTGGGCATGAAAATATGCCCATGTAAATTGAATGGATTTCTAAAATCTATGCGTATTTCACCAGTGTTTTTCTAGAGTTACCCAGCAAGAATTGCATTTGTGAACAAAATAGCTGTGGAGTGCATTAATGCAGAAAAGTCATATTTACCAAAGACCATTTATGGCACAGGTGCTATAAAGGGTAAATACACTATTGTTTTGTGATGGGTAATACTGGGGTAATTTCTGCACTAATTATAGTGTTAGTGACCTGGAATCATCCTGAATCCGCAAACATTTTTTAATTTTTTTCTAAACGATTATGTGGTTCTAAAAGACACCAAATACTAAGGAACACTAAACCCCCAGTTATGATCTAGATTCAAAAAAGCTAATAAACTATGAACAGAGGAGGTAAATTTAAATATAACGCCCATATACCTTCCTATTGTTATCTCTTATTCCTGTTTTTTACAAGACAAATCTGGCACATAATTCCATGTGAAAAGTATGTCCCTCACTGAAAAACACTTTTTATCATTCTGAAAGTCAATTCAGAAGCTGATGCATTGGAATTCATCCCTTTTAATATTCATCTTGAGAAAGGTCTTCTTAGTATTTGACTAAAATGATGCAAGCGGAATCTGACTTTTTGTTCTTTTGTAAAATGTATAAAATCCTGTGAATGTCTATTTTCCCCTGTATATAAAACCGTGTCAGGTTAGCTGCTGGACCAAACCTAAAAGTAGCTTTTCAACTCAAGAAGGAATTTTTTATCCAATTATATCCCTTTGAAACATACTCAACTTACTAGGTGAAAGGTATGTTGTCTTTCCTAAAAGGGGCAGTAACACTGGAAAGTAAAACTGATTTTATACCTACTGTATATTTAATCTGTGTTTACAGAAATTCTCAAAGATTTCTAGAAAATCTATGGTTTGATTTTTTTTAACTTACATTTGTTTTCCTGGTTTAAAGTGACATTATAATCAAAAGGAACAGACTTTGTTTACCCAGCAGAATAACAAAGTAAACAAACAACAAAGCTATGAAAATCAGGGATTTAACAAAAAAATGTAACATTTCTTCATTTACTGTGTATGGACTATAAATATGACATATTGATTGTACCCTACACTCCCTGCTACTAATAAAGTGAGAAAGCATTAGAAGTCCTGGAATGACTTTGAAACCAAGCTGTATCAGTATCTAGGGGCATTGGGCAGTTTTAATTTCATATAAATTTCAACTATTTTTGTCAATAATTCAATAACAAGTTGAAAAATTATGATTACTGTTATAATTGTAATTTGTTTGCCCACATAAACTATGATTTTTGCAACATGTTTTCAAATATTTATATTGTTGTTGCTTCAATAATATAAAAGTGTGCTTATAATTCTGTTATTCTGTAAATAATTCATTTATAGCAGATTAATTTGATAAAATGTCTTACCCATAATAACTACTGCAGGCCCCAGGGTACCAAAGTGCCAAACATCTTTATTAATGCCTTATTGTGACACTGCAAAAGTGCCCTTGCACACAATTCTAATCTAAAGCACTATCCTGATAAGCTCACTAGGCTGCACTAATGAAAACAATGGTTTATATGTGACATTGTAGCCCTGTGTCAAGGCTATATTTCTCTTATGAAGACAGTCTGAATAATAGGGATAAAGTGAGAGAAGACAGCTGTGTTTGTAAATAAGCAGTCGGCAAATGCAAGTACAAATAGTGTTATGGCTTTTTCAGAAGTAAAGTTTATTTCACTGGAAATTAACTTTAGTAAGAAGTACTGTATGCAGAGGTTAAGTCGCAAACAACATTTATATGTGGAGATAATATCTCAATAAGTTATCTGCTTTAACAAATGATACAAAAATCTAATGGTGATTAAATACCTAGCCAGAACATTAAATTTAAAAAAAAAAAAAACAGTTATTGTAGTTTATTAGAAAAAACTATTGTATTGTAGAGATATTGGATTGTCAATAGCTCTAGGATACAATAAATATCATTGACAGAAAAGTGCTTTTCTTCTGCGAGGATCATCTTAAAAGCCCTCAATAATCCATATAGAGTCATTTTGAAAGCTTTCATTGGTGTTGGTATTTTCTGTGAATTTGTTTTCTGTAACAGAGATGAATGGCAGGCAAATACACGGGAATGGGAGTGCATATCAATCAAAACAATGTTGTAATCTTAAGCTATTTATCAAACTGCTGTGCCTGAAATAAACAAACCCCCTTGGTGTAAGAAGTAGAGAAGAATAAAAATCAAAGAAAATGAACTCAACTAACAGGGAAAGACTTCAGATTGGAAAGATGATCTGATATTAACCAGACATGCAGACAGACAAAGGGCACATTTCTAAACAGTTCATAATAGAGTAAATGGTATGTGGAATATGGGATTTTTTTTTGTGGATGATTTATTAATTAACGTATATATCAGTTTAGCACAGAATTATACAGTAATACATTCTGCAAAACAAAAGGTTCCACTTTTAAAAATATATTTTGACTTCATTTCAACTATCCAAACATATCTCTTCCACTCATATACTTAATTGCATCGTGGTTCCTCTGGACTGCTATTAAGAATGTAGAAACAGCGACTCGGAGATTTTTAGCTAAATGAGAACTAAAGCTCTTACTCTTTACCAGGGGTTTATTAGGAGTGGAAATCACCAGTCTCTCCATTGCCTTCTTTTGGTGATTCTGCATTGGTGTTAGTTACCATCTACGTCATTCATATGCATGCCAGTCAACATCTCCATCATTCATATGCATGACAGTCACCATTTATGTCATCACATATGCACCCCAATTGCTGTACACATCATTGCTTCTCCGATGGTCGCATTACCGCCAGTTTGCCTTTAAAAGTCAAACAGTTCCTTGCCTCTGCACCCAATTATAGGACTACTTTCCTTGTTCCTTGGTGCTATCTTTATTCCTAATATTCTGTGTATCTGACCTTGGCCTGTTTCCTGGATTTTGCTTGTCTTCTGGCTGCCCTGTCCTCTGCCTCAGATTCTGCGACCATTCTTCCCTCCTGCCTGCTCTGACCTTAGCTCTGTTTTATGACCATCAATTCATCTTCTTCCTGGTTATTCTGTGGTTTTCTGAACTACCAGTAGATATCCAAGAGGCTTCAACCTGGGAGCCCCCTTGTAGCAAAGGCCATATCCGTTTGTAGGTCTTAGTTGGTCCTTAAGGGGAGGGGGGACTTATTGATAGGGGTTTTAGGCTCCAGTGCTGCCTCCTGCTCTCTGTAACAAGCCAATCTCTTCTGCACTGTGCGGCAATCCTCCTCGCTTCCTGTTCCTGTGTGATTTTGGAAACTTGAGCAGAATTCTGATGTAAAACTGCTACTGCAATTGCTTAATTCAATGAAATTACACAGGAACAGGAAGTGAAGAGGATTGCATCACTGTTCAGAAGAGAAGAAATCTGCTTGTTACAGAGACCAGGATCCAGTGCAGGAGCCTAAAACCCCATATCAGTACATATTTCCCCACCCCGTTCATATCAAGCTTTAGCTCTCCTTTATGAAAGCCGGTTTCTGAGATGCCCTGCATAGGTTCACTTTCTTACTGGTTGATCTACTTAACTACTCAAGCTGGAAATGGATTAACTTTGCCTGCATGAGTGTCCAGAGGCTAGTGCAAGGGTTCTCCCCAGATGACTGCCATGGTTACATGGCCTCCTCACCCCAAAGGGTGCATTGGGAGTAGTCCTAGCCTCCCAATGCACCCTCTGTCCTGCTCTATATGTATAATTGAAGCTACTGCCATCCCCAATATGGTGGTGCCCACCATCTCGCTACATCATCATGTGATGCGATAGTGATGTAATGATGTCATGACACCACCCCCTCCCATGGGTAATAGCTCAGTTTTTACAATTTGCCAAGTTTTATTGCAGTGACATGTTACTGCATTGTCTAAATGCCAGTATGAACTTTGAATTACAGGGGTTGTACAATGAAACTGAAACATCTGTCATTTTAGACCACAATAATTTATTAGTATGGTGTAGGGCCTTCTTTTGCGGCCAATACAGTATCAATTCATCTTGGGAATGACATATACAAGTGTTGTCCACGTGCAGGACATCAGCGAACGCATAACCCCATGTGCAAAGTGAGCCGAAGGATTCGGAGCTCACTTCGCACAATCGTGAATTCCCCCCTAAATCTTCACTTTACCCTGCTAATCGAACCTTCACACTCTGCTCTTATTGGTGCAATGTGCAATTAATGAAGATTGGCCACCAGGCTGTTCCAATTTAGCCATGAAACCTCCTGCACTAAAATCACAGGTGTTTCAGTTTCATTGTCCATCTGTAATAATACACCACCACTAATTCACTAATTATGCCTCACTATACTCAAAATTCATTTTGTGCCACTTTACTTCATCATGGCGCAAATACTTTAAACAATGTATATGTGCCTGTGCAACTTAATGGGCCAGTTTCCACAAAGGAGGTTATATATAAAAGTTGACAAGCTTTTTAACTTTTCAATGGGGCAGTACAGTGGCTCGGTGGTGAGCACTAATGCCTTGCAATGCTAGGTCCATGGTTCAATTCCACCTTGGACTTCATCTACATAGAGTATATTTGTTCTCCCCACACTTTCATGGGTTTCCTCCCACAATCTGTATCTATGTGTGTGGGACTGAATAGAGAAAATAGGTTGTAAGCTCCATGGGGCAGGGACTGAAGTGAATATTAAAGCTCTGTTTTTTATTATTTTATTGACCAAAGGTGCATCAGGCTGACATAAATTAGTGCAAACTTCCCCATAAGTCAGCAGCTGTCATAAGCAACCAAGTTGGTCTCGAATTCAGCACAACAAAGTTTTAGGAGTGCACGAATTTGGGGGATTGGAAAATAAATGTGAATTCACATCATTCAAATACTGTTTGTCCTTTTATGAATAAGCCCTTACATCTTTGTGCAAAGTCGTTTATGTGCATACCTTGCAAATGCTGCTGTACATAAAGCATTAAAACACACACATGCAGGTATCCTTTGAATCTTGCATTTCTTGTTAGGTTTTGGGTTTTTTTTCTCATTATATGTCATCATGTGTTATGTTCTGAATTCTTTGCTATTTGTTATAGACATTTAGACAAAGGTAGATTATTCTTAAGGCTTGAGCTAGTCTAAACCATTGTCCCTAAACACAACAAGAAACATAGCTTTGATTCAGAGATTTGATTTGGCTGTCTGTGATCTAGAGCTCCCTTAAGTGTACATTAGCCAAAGCAACAGATGTAAATGCTTGCAGCTTTCTCTGCCTCCCACTGTTCTGCATAGAACATATGAATCCCAAACTCCCTCTGGCAGAGGGGCCAAATTATTATCCTTTATACATAGCAGGTGGGTTTTTGATTGGCTCTTACCAAGCATAACAATGTATAAATGATATTGAGTCACAAACAGACCAAAGGACACACATAGAATTGCTTCCTAGAAAAAACATAAACAGTTAGACTGAGGTGGAAGGTTGGTACATTTAAAATAAGAAGGGCACTGCCACCTTTAATTAGTTGATTTATTTATGTAACATATCTCTAGAAGAGAGTGCTCACAGTGAGATCTCTGAGTCACCACTCTCGAGTGCTCTCGCCGAGACTGGAATCCCTTTAAAGCATTCGCTGATGTCCTGATGCAGGACATCAGCGAGCGCATAACAGTCTGTGTGGATCCAGAGCTCACTTTGAACAATGGTGAATTCCCCCCTAAATCGTATGTGCAACCAGTAGTTAAAGCTGTGTGGAAACAGGGACCTAGTAGAACATTCAACTAAAAACGTACTACTTCCCCAAACCACTATCCTGATTCTGCAAGCACTCTACATGGAGCTGGATAAAAATTTACGCTGTAATTTCCTCCCACTGGATTCCATCCAGTTTATAATTTTGGAACATCTGCACCAAGTCAGTTGGGAATGCCTGGGGAAAATGGGGACTGACAAACAAAGAATTCTGTTTTTCTCTAATGGCTAAAAGAGCAATCGGTGCTACTAAGATCCTTCCTTGACTCAGCTGAATCAAAGCACTGGCTACAGGTAAGTTCTAAAATTCATTAAGATAACTTGAGTACTTTAGACAACTTAGGGGCTTGGTCATCAAAGTCTGAATTTGACAATGGAATTGAATTCACTTGAGGTCGTTATGCTCTGATAGCTGTGACACAAAGTTCTGCAACACTAAATGCTGGCACATTTCAGGTACTAATTTCTCACTGCTTGACTCCGGGTCACCAGTAAGCATTCTATATTCCCTGTTTTGGCCTAGTCCAACTTTCAGCCTGTCCTTACTTCTGTTTAGTTGGAAGGTTATCAGACTGTGCAGTGGATGAAACTGGTAAAAACTATAAACTAATGAATATAAAAGTGTAATTTACATGAAAACTTCACTACACATACAATGTTTTTGTTGTGTTGTCTTTTATTAGTTTGACTAGTGGTGCTTTTAATTAAAGTGACAGTTGGCAAAAAAAGTACCAAGAACAAAAATAGGGGACAGGGAATGTGCTAGGGTGAAAATGGGCTAAAAAGTGAAAAACTATTTCAACATTTTTTTTTTTTTTTTTTAGAAAATTTTGTTTAACATAAATTAATATCATCCCTTTTGCTTACTTTCAACAGAACTATATGAAGTGGCTTAACTAAAATAGTGAGACAGTGTAGCAATGAAGTGGAGAGGGAAGGGAAAGGGTTAAAGCTGAGGATACATACAGAGCTAGGAAAGGGGGAAACCATGTTGAGCTATACAGTTCCCAGCATTGGCAATAATATGCAGTGTGAAGACGGGAGATTTGAAAAAGAAAAAGGTAGAAATGCTGAAACGTGGGGAAATCTGCTCCTTTCAATGTATTCCACAAACTGCAAATGCCTGCGGCTCATACAGAAACCAGTGGTTGGCATTAAATTGGATGTAAACTCAGTACAAATTCAGTACATTTTTATCAGCAGACTTAGGATAATTTTAACCACACCCCTCACCTGCCACCTCTTGTTCAAACTCCATCTTTTTTTCATTTAAAATACTCTCCGTTCTAGTTAAGAACCAATCATTCTGGATACTGCAAATCACAAATTAAGGACCTCTGGGATGTTTGGGATTCACTTACCAACTCAAGGTTCTCTCTTGTTTGTTGTAGCAACGCATCCTTAGTTACTCACAAGAGATATTCTTTGTCTTTTTTTTTTTTATAGGATCATAATTAAATAAGGGGTTCTGCAGAGTTGTGCGCTACTTGCCATTTATTTATTGCCTTAGTAAAACTATGGGTCAGCAGCCAATAGTGCAGTATATTTTTATTCCAGGTTTAATTACACTGTTGCTGCTGTCGCTTATCCAAAATTACCAACACATATACACATATGCAACATATTCATTATGAGTTCCCCCGATTATCTTAGAGTAAAATGCTGTAATTCCAGTGACATTAGTAATATAAGTGGAAAATTGTTGGAGAACCTTTTTCCAAAAAGTAGTTTACTAAGGAGCATCAAGCCACTATATTTACCAGATTTTTAAATTTGTGTTCTACAAGAGTCATCACAACCGGGACATGTGTCATACACACTGATCCAACTATCAGTAACTATTAAAATGATATTTTCTGTTTATATTATATATATATAAGTATATGTAAGTTTCTTGGAAGCATAATAATGATTCTGCTGTGAGTGTGCAGATTACAGAGGCACCACTACATGGTATTAGAGGGTAGTACATCGTGTTTAGCCTGCTGCAATTTTAATAGCATAGTTTAAGCTAAGTACCACTACTCCCAGTCTCCTGTGAATCCAGTAACCCCCCTTATCAACTATTCTTTTTTAAAAGCACTTGGAACAGGTGATTAAATCTCTTAATGACGGAGACTTAAATGTCAACAACATTAGGTGTTAGAAAGCAAATAAGATTGCCAAGTAGATTATGTTGTTTAGAGTGATATCTTAATAGAGGAGATGTGACTAAATTATACTGTAAGTGCTTAAATTATTAGAATTAGAATAAAAGTGCTTACTTTATTAGAATAGAAGAACAGAGGTGTTTAATTTATTAGAAAACATAATATTTTATATAGTTTTATATATTAAATATATAAAAGTACATCCTCTATATCTAATGAAGTCTGCCATGTCAGTGAAAATCTTGAAATGCATCATGGGAAAAATACTTTAGTTTTAAAAAAACCATTAAACTAAAGACAATTTTATTTTTAATTAATACACTGGTGCCAATATGCATTATCTTTCACTTTTGTGTAAAACTGTTTCTCTCCTTTTCTTGAAGACCGTAGAATTGCATCATGGGATATGTATTCAATCCCTGATGTCCATAGCTTCCATCTACGTTGCTCAGGCTATGTTTATAAACAAAATGTAGCCTTAGAGCCTGATTCATGCTACAGTGATATAAAAACATTGTCATCTGGTGTGGTTAGCAAAGGGCAGATAAGGCAATTTTTAGAATATCATTGCCTCAATGAACATTACAGTGTTTGGGGGTTTTAACAACAGCTGTTCCATAGTAATAAAATGGGTTTAAATATGTATTTTATTTTGCTTTCCAAAAGAAATAATTGTATATTGTAAAGGAAAAGACATTGTTTGCATACATACATTGCATTACAGTAAATCTAAAACCTTTTTAGCCTTAGCTTATTATTACATAGCTGTATGTTTTTCCAGTATATTCTTCTTATTACTATATATTATTATTAGCTCATTATTATTTTCACAGCTAACTATCTTAGTATGGTCTAACTTTGCCTCTTCTTTTTTTTCAGTTTAGTAACCCCAACATCTGTTACCAATAACACAAACAAGTGGACTTAATATGGAACTCACACATGAAAAACATACCAAAAGGATTTGTAAGCAGACTCACATAGTCATTGTTACTTAACAACAGCACCACAACTATATTTCTGTATAATATAGCAACACTGAATAAAATAAATGGGAAATGTGCCTTACCAATAGTTGATACAACTGTACCAACAAAGTAAAATGCTCCAGTAAAGTCCCACCTTGGTCTCAGGGCATCTGCCCTAATTCCTGCTGCCATTGCTGTTTCATAATCTCTCAAAAATGTCCGAAGTTCAAGGATGCTGATATTAAAGGAATGGCTAAAGTTTTTCAATATTGTATTCCAATGGTTATGAGCCAAAATTTCAGATGGTCTTTCTATGGTTGAAAACACAGTGGCTCCAGTGACCAAGTAAAGTATAATAAATATCGCAAGGAGTAGAAAACGACCATTGTCCTCATTCAGTGGCAGCAAGCAGCAGCAATGTTTAGTTCTCCTGCTAGACATCATCCAAATTTCAGCATCTCTGAGCACGGTGATAGCAACCAACACCTCATTGGACAGAAAGGCATTGGATTACAAATCATTAGGGTACAGTTCCAAAATTGGAGTAGATTGTATTTCTTCAGAGTTGGTTTTAGAAGGCATAGTAGGAAGGTGTGTCACCTTAATCCAAAAACATTATAGATTTTCTTGGTATGAAAATTATATTATAATACTTTTCACATTTTCTCCAAAAATAGTCTGGGATGTTTGCTCTAAATGAACCTGTAACTGATTTGCTACTGAAATGGCTTAGATCATTATAGTAGTAGTAATACTTTACCTGAACTAGTTAAATGGTATGACTGAGGGTTCCTTTTTTGCTGTACTCCATACATGTATGCATGAATTTACCATGCTCGCTTGCACATAACCTCTTTATGTTTAGCTAGCTGGTATATCCCCCATTTCTTCTATATGTAATGTTTGACATTCCCCTAATGAAATTAAATCTTCACAGTGATTATATGATCTTTGATGCTGAGAGTTTGTTTAAGTCGATAAGACATTTATCATCATGATGCCCACTCTGAATTATTTCAATCTGGGCGGATCACTTGAAACTGTTCTATAACTGGGTCTTCTTTCCCTGATTAAAAAAAAAAAAAAATTATGTAAACACTATAAATGCTGCATTTTTTTTTTCACAGTAAATGTGGTCTTTTGTGGGATCTCAGCCCTTTGAATATCTCCTTTTACCTTTAAGCAGAGAGATTAGGACTAATAAACTTTTAAAATCTTGCCTTTTGTCAAGAAAAAAAAAACAATCAAATGCCATGCACACAGAGAGATGCCTTATCGACTTAGCCATCTGACTCCATCAACATTCATATGGGGAAAAAAAAAGTCATGGAGATCGTTGACATTAATAGTTATGAGATCAACAAGAATCACAAATGAACTGACTGATAAAACAAACCTCAGTCCAGCTATGGCTTTGAATTGTGGCCATACAAAAGGTTCATTTAAGACGATTTTTAATTTGGCTAATCCCTTCCCTTTGGAGTCGTGCAGTCCAAAGTGTCCTTGAGTGAGACTGTGAGAATAAGGCGTTTTCTGTCTGTTGCAAGCTTCTTGGTTGCATCATGGAGACAGCACTGCTGAGTACTTCACTTTGCCTGTGTTCTGTTGCATAATCCACCGGTGCTTAGTTTCCTAGGCAGTTAAAAGGCTTGGCTCGTTTCAGCACCCCGGACAGCGCAGCAATAGTACCATGCGCACTGGGCTTCCTAGGTTAGCAGAGCTGTGAGCGATTGAAGTGCTGCAAGCAGATTCTGCTTAGCTGCCTTGCCCTGAAGCAGCTTCAGGATAACATTTAAATAGCCCAGTCCCGTCTGAGCTCTCTTCCTCTGTCCTATTGTCATAGTTGCACATTGTAGAAAGGCTGGTAGGTAGAGAAATATTAAAGTCACTGCAGGCAGGGATGGGTGCTTTGATGCATTAGAAGGTAGAACAAAGCATCTGCAGTGGCTGGAACACTGGCACTGGACTGACTGAGGGGCGATTGGCTTCTGTAGGGAAATCTGCATTTAGAGCTGATCCTGGAGTCTTATAGTGAAAGCAGGAGAATTTATTAGCTAGACCCTATTTTATGCTTAGGTCTATTTAGCCACCATGAGATAGAGACTCTACTACAGGGAACTTTGTTGAAAGGGCTGTTATTTTTAAACAGGTATTATATAAGCGAATGGACGTTGAGAGAAATGCTTGAAACATGCTGGAGTCAATCTGCATGCTTGACTGGCAATTCAAATTAAACAGCTCAGAAACCAACAAACAAATCAGGAATCCAAATGATTTAGTGCTGTCAGTTCAATAAGTTAAAATGTTTCACTTAGTCATATCTTGGAATCAGTCAAAAGTCTTGTTTTTCCACAGATGATGAATAACTTTTTCATTTGTCTGAACATACTCAGCTTCTATTGTGCAGCAAGGCCTCTAAACTGATCTATTGTTTTACCTAAGAGAGGGTCAGTGATATTGCACTGCACAGATGAATACAATGTATTTGTGTTTGACATCTTCAGCAGTATTGTTGTCCCAAATAGACAACTCTTGATTTATAAACATATAAAACACATGCAAAATGAAAAAAATAGTACCAGTATTAATGGGTCCATAAATGCATGTATTGTAAGTATCAAACTGTACTGCAATGCAGAGCTTGTTGGTACGGATTATCTTAAACTGTACAGTAATCTGGAGGTGAGGGTTAACCACATCAATAACATAGATTCAGCAAGGGGGCAGGGAGAGGAGGGGTATTCAATTCTTGTATGGATAAGTAAAGAAGAGCAGTCAGGAGGATAAGGAGTTAAACATGGGATGACACAGTAAAGAGTTTAAAGAAATAGTCATTTTCCCATGTGGTATGATGACACAGCAATTGTCACTGAATACAGCATGACTGTGAGTGGTTCTGTGCAGGAAGGAATATCTAAGCTCTGCTTTATACACTGCAACAGTATCTATTTGCTGCATGGTAAGCCATATTCACCTTGGCTTTTAATTGAGGGTGTGTGGCTTACACATCCATCCAATCAAATGTTTTCATAACTGACACCTCTAAAAAAGAAAAAGATCAGCCCCTATATATAGATGTGCAGAGCAGCAATGAAAAACTTTCACTGGGAAATATGTGCATGCCTCCACACATCATATTGGCTTCATATGTAGGGTCAGTTGTACAGCCACACTGATAACATGTGCGAGCAAGGAAAACATGCTACAAAATAACAGAAAATAAACACAACAAATATATATTAATACAGTAATATATAATATATATATTAGGAAACTCTAATCTTGTACTGTCATTAATTATTCAATAAAAATCCAATAAGCAAAGGTAATTAAGGGCAAGTTTAAGGGCAAGTGTATTTTATTATTTATTTATCAGTTAGTGCTACTACATTCATATGGAAGCAAAATCTGGCAGGTCAACCTGATCAAAATCTCACAGTTAAGACTGGAGCATTCAGGTCTCTATTAAAAGAAGAAAAAATGCCAGCTAATTTAATTTACCCATGTGCATTTACACTCATTAAACAGTTCAGTTTTCTTCCAAAAAATGTAGAAACATCTTTCACCAAACAGAATGATAGCAAAGGGGCTTGGGGAAAGTTGAGATTTTCTTTGAAGGACCTCTTTTCCAAATTAAAAAAAAAATGGATCAATGAATATAACAATGTAGTGGTCATCATGGGGTCACAAAAAACCTCACCACACATGTTTATCCTTTCCCCTTACTCACTGGTTGAGGGTTCTAATCAGTCTGAAGCACATACTCATTTTATTCATTACTCTCCACTCAATAAGAGATTGGTGGAAGAGGTCAGCTGGTTGACTTTTTCTCCCACAATGCTCTAAATAGCTCTTTCTAATCTTGACTTTGTAAGTGGATGCTTGTTTTTTTAACTAATTTGCTTTGTAAATGAGTCATAAGGATCAGTTATAAATCATGCAGTAACTAAGGGCTCTGATTAATTTACTTGGACAAATTGTTGAGTAGAACCTGTGGCCTGCAGCACAAAAGGTTAGCTCATTTCTTTAAAGAATTAGAAAGCACCTGTTAGGTGTTTTATGTCACATGAGATTTAATTTATCTAGATTAAAGACTTAGGGGGTAATTCATCAAAGTCCGAATTGTTGCGTTACGGTGTGAATTCGCGTCTATTCTC
>WMED01007946.1:883-16337 GCA_019650415.1 Pipa parva | reverse complement strand
TATATATTGATATACGTATACTGTACACGGTGAACTTTATATATTGATACATACTGTACATGGTGCACTTTATATATTGATACATACTGTACACGGTGCACTTTATATATTGATATATACTGTACACGGTGCACTTTATATATTGATATACGTATACTGTACACGGTGAACTTTATATATTGATACATACTGTACACGGTGCACTTTATATATTGATACATACTGTACACGGTGCACTTTATATATTGATACATACTGTACACGGTGCACTTTATATATTGATATACGTATACTGTACACGGTGAACTTTATATATTGATACATACTGTACACGGTGCACTTTATATATTGATACATACTGTACACGGTGCACTTTATATATTGATACATACTGTACACAGTGCACTTTATATATTGATACAGTATATACTGTACAAGGTGCACTTTATATATTGATATATACCAGGGGTGGCGAACACCACAAACAAACACTGTTATTGGAACAAGCTGTTCCCACAAGTTTACTCCTTCTCCAGACAGCTGGAGACTGGACCACTGTGAACTAGTGACCTGAGGACTAAATCCTCATATTTTGTAAACTCCTATTAATTATTTTATCCTATGATGCGTAGGATGAAAGGCCAGCTGTAATTCCACATGTCAATGTACAGAGTTTGACACTGGCTAAACCCAGGGGGTGAAGTCCAAAGGACCCCCAGTCTTCAACCATAACCCCTGCAAGGGAGGGAACACTTCAGGATGAAGCCAAAACAAGAGTAGGAGGAATGAAATAACAGTTTGTAAACACACCAAGGTATGGGCTGGAAAAGACTGACAAAAACAGTAAAATCAGCTGAAATTGGGGTTAGGTAAAGTTCCAGTGTAATCCAGTTTGTAAATACAAAATTAGGAATGGGGTAACCTTGAATAGACTGCCATATAGCACCTGCCTCCAACATGTCCTGTCCACCATGCACAATGTAAGTTCACAAGTAAAGTAGGAGTAAATGGTGCTAGTGAGAAAATTCTAGCATGGCTGCATAATTTTGTTCTGCTAGTGCATTATATGCTTAAGGATGTTTTACCATTATCAAATTAACATTAGCTAGCAAAATAAAATTACATTTTACACCACAATTTTCTCACTAGCACTGTTACTTGTATTCCAAAAATGTGCTCTTTGTATTCCATAAACTTTACTTGTATTCCATAAACTTTACTTGTATTCCATAAACTTTACTTGTATTCCATAAACTTTACTTGTATTCCAAAAACTTTACTTGTATTCCATAAACTTTACTTGTATTCCATAAACTTTACTTGTATTCCAAAAACAGGGTTGGAAATCCAATGGAGCAAACAAACAGAAAAGCACACCTGGGTTCAGAAACAATATAGAACCTACAATCTGGCATCATCTTGGAAAAGGAGTGAACTAAAAAGGCAGACAGACTGGTAGGTTCTGCCTCTGAATCGCCCCTGGTACCGCCTGTGGGAGTTCCAGTCTGGCCTGGTGCTCCTGACAGCAGCTCAGATACCTTCTCACATCTTGCCGAGTGAGAGATTTACATCCTTAGTATAAACTTTACATGTATGTTGGATTCCTATCTGCTTTGAAGTCATACCAAAATACTGTCTCCTGCACACCACCATACAGTGGTACCTCGAGATACAAGCTGCTTCAACATACGAATTTCCTGAGATACGAGTTGCGACTAAGACCCATTTCTTGTTTGAGATACAAGCTGAAATTTGAGATACGAGCCAATGGGACCGGAACGAATTAATTCCATTACTGTTATTTTAAATGGGGATGATTGATTTGAGATATGAGCTGTCTTGAGTTATGAGCTCGGTCACAGAACGAATTAAACTCGTATCTCAAGGTACCACTGTACTTAGATCATGCTAACTTCACATACAGCCATTATATTACATTTAAAGGAACACTAAAATCTTAGGCTGACTACAACCTAAATGTCAATAGGTTACTAGTTCATGTATGCAAATTGCCTTCTTGCTGAATTCAGTCTTACTTTACAATCAAAATCAAGGACTTATAGGTTTCTAGTAGCAGTTCTTTACTGCACACAAATGAACTACTCTTTTAAAGGAATAGTGAAATAAAGTCTAAGTTCATCAACAAGGTAAGTGTGAAAATGTACTTTTAGGCTAACCTAAGAATTGACATTTATTTTGTCAGCCATCCTTAGCTGTTAGTGTCCCTTTCAAAAAAATCTGTTCCTAAAAGTAATCATATATTTTAACGATAAATGAAAGAATTATCTTTAAGGTAAAATATCAATAATATTGATAATACAAATGCAAGTCCGTAATGTTTAGAAAACTGTTAAAAACGACTCATTTATACTTTGTTTACTAATGTTAAAAGCAGCTAAGTCTTCATCAGTGTTCCAACCAGTTGGGTGGTGTCGAATAAGGATTCTAGGGAATAGATCCAATAGATCCTGTATGGCTGATCTCTCTGTTCTCATTCTGCCCATTCCAAAGAGGTGTCTACATAGAAATAATCCCCAAAACTCATAACAGATAACAGTTCAGGATTACAAGCCTGACATTCTTTACAATGTTTTAAAGCATTATTTATAAAAAATAGTAAAATCATGATCATCAGCTCTAATATATTAATATCACTGTTAATGATATTTATAACTCCCAGTAAAATTAATTTTATCGCCATACTTTTTTGTCTAATTTATGGTGGGGGAAAAACCATATTCCCTAGGAAGATGGTCTTGCAGTTTAGCTAAAAATCAGATTAGTTTATATAAAAAAATATTGGTGATATCAAGATTGAGCGAAAATGAAATGGGACCCGCCTAGAAAACACTGCAAATTGTTCCAGTTATAATTTATCAATAATTTCTAGATTGATTTTTTTCTATATCACCATTATTTTAACCCTATATAAACTTGATCAAATCCATAAGTGCTGTAAACAGAAAATATTTGCAAAAACTCAGCAAATAGTAGTGAAACAAATCAAAGTGGATTAAATGACCCCTATGACCTTTGACCCCATGTTTTACATTGATTAGATGATTTCCTAATCTGTTGAGCAGAAGCGGCTCTGGCCCTATCGGCGCCCTAGGCAACCCCCCACCTGGCGCCGCCCCCCCTTGCTCCGCACCCTGCACTCACCTCCAACACTGCCGTCGCTAGGCAGATGCTAGATGCTGTCCCCCTGGACACTCGGCGCCCCTAGCATCTGCCTATATGGCCTAATGGGAGAGCCGGCCCTGCTGTTGAGTATGTTTGAACATACAAATACCGCATTTTCACATCCCTATATATCTCCAAATCAATTTGCTACTTTTTCATCCAGTAAATCTGTATATAGTACATTTGCAAATTCTTCACTTTTTTAACATTACCTTCCATGGAGAAAATATATTAGAATACAATTATGATGTAATTGTACAAGATCCACCTTGTTTATTTCCCTACAAATCATTTTGTCCAAATATTGTATTGTACGTCCACTTATAGCCTTTAAGTACGAGTATATATATATTTTTATTTTGATAAATAACTAATTATTGCATTTAATCTATAGTTGATATGGTGCCCAGACCTTTTCCATATGATAAAGATGGAAGATAATTGGGACTTTTGGTTGCTAATTATGCAAATATAATTTTTTTTTTAAATTATTAAATCCCTTTCTAAAGTGACATATGCTTCTGCATACCACAAAAAAACTATATGCCTCCTTGATATACTTACCCTTGACCATAAGTCATAACTTACCTACAAGTCCCAGAAGCACAGATATAATATGTGATATATATTATATATCATATATTCTCCCTGGAAGGAAGTAAAAAGTAATTCATTATGAGCTACCTGGAGCAAGATACATATGATTGGATGTTACATCTGTTGCAGTATCCCAGTTCCTAATGCGTAACTGGGTATTTGGGTTCAGGGGGATTGATTGGGTATAGTTTGCTAGTTTGGAATCATGCATAAAGATGCATTAATTCAACAACGTCATAACAAAGAGATCTTTCCTAACCTCTGCTGAAATGAAAGGTTCCAGTATGTACTGCCTTTCTTAATATTTGCACTGCAGTAATTGCTATTTCCACTTTATCTTTAACTTTGGCTCTTTTCATTTGTTAACCCTCAAAGCAATGGGAACCAGCTAGAGCCAATTGCATACTCCATAACACATATCAGTTCAGAATTTGCTGCATGAGAGATAATCGGGGATACTTATGAAGACCATTTCGACTTTTTTGCCATGCTTCAATGTCTGTTGAAAGAGGCACACTTTGCAGTGTTTTCCAGTTATGGTAACCTTCCATTTCAGATTATTTACCAATATTCCTTGTTGATTGGAATTTTTTTTTATTTTTTTTTGGCTGTTGTTAAGGGGATTGTTCTCTAAAGTGCAAATTCGACTGTCGAATTCTCAATCAGCGAATTTCCATAGCGAATCCGCAGCCACAGCAAATTCCCCATTGTAACGTTGCGACCGCGACAATATCCCCAGGTCGCAACTGCGACAAATTTCCATAGCAAAGTCGCAATTGCGACAATATTCCCATTATAAAGATGCGACTGCGACAGCAGCAGTCTATTGCGACTGTCTTTAGCTGGCGAATTCACACTTACACGCAACAATTCGGACTTTAGTGAATGAGCCCCTATTTGACATGCCCATCTTCACAGGGAATAATGGGTTTATCCCTGAGCCATGCAAACACTTTTCGGTGACATACTTCACTTTGAAAAAATTTTTAGCATTTTTTTTAACGATATTGGTAAAAACGTGACATTGATAAAACTAATCAACTAACACTATCCAGTCAGAAAACGTTTCAACTTTTTATATATATATATATATATCCTCTTATGAGTTTTGATCACATGGCATAGGAAAAACAACTGTAAAGAAAGTAACTATGAGGATGCAGACTAACTATTAACAGACCTAAACGGAAGAGATGACCCAAATGGATAAAAATTAGATCTTCCGTAGCAGAAAGTAATGCAATCTGCCTTGTTAAAGAAACAGTTTGGTTACCTGTCTACCTGTCTATCACTGTTAAATATATCTTTTTTTTTTTTTTTGCATTATACAGTAAATTGTTTACTAATTTCCAATCTTTTTAATTTTCTGCCAGATCCATGCTCCTCTGTCACCTACTTCCACTTTAGCAGTTTAGATGGAATCTCAAGCCGCTTACTGAAAGCCATGAGAATTCTGTTTAACCAGTCAGAATCTTGCAGGTGTACAACCTCACACACACTGGTTGTTTTTTCACAATTCTCTGATCAAGTCAGTGGCACAAGATCTCAAATTGATCAGCTGAAGAGGAACTACATGCAGAAGGAGGGGCTCCTACAAGAATGCTTAAAACAGCTAAAAGTGGGAATTAGGTGGGCAAATAACTGTTGTCAACTGCACTGTTCCTTTAGGCTGGGTTCACATTAGCTGATTTTCAGCTGAGTTTTTTAATGAAGCTCATTATTTTCTATGGTGAAAAACATCATAGCCTGTGTGGATTATCCCACAGTAAACAATGGATCCTGTTTTTCAAACTCAGCTGAAAATCAGCTGGTGTGAACCCAACCTTTAGGAACCAGTGACTATTTCTAGGTGTAAGAACTGAGAGAAATATATGAAGATATACAGTATAACAAATGGGAAATATAACATGCAGTTAATAGGAAGGCACAGGTTCAGTTTGTGTACCATTAGATGGAGCAGACTAACTAATCCAGTAGTTCTCAACCTGGGGGGTCGCGACACTTTTGGGGTCAAATAACAATTTGCTAGAGGCCACCTAACACCCCTCAGGATTGTGACGGATTTTTGATACCTTTTATTCGTGACCGCAACAATTTTAAAATTGTGACCATGACCATGTTTCCATAGTAAAGTTGCGACTGAGACAATATTCACATATGATTATGTCGCGACTTTAAAATTGTCACGGATTCGTGAAAGTTTGAACAGATGTGTAAAGGTCCAAACTCACATTCATTCGCTGCTTCCCCATCTGAGGAACAGAGGAAGTTGGATTATGAAAATGTTGATCATTGGGGTGTTGGAGAAGACCAGGGGGTTCCATCTGAAAGTTTTAACACTGGGAGCCACTTGTTTTTATTTACTTATGCCACTGGTGACTAAAGGAGAGAAAATAAAACCTTTTGACTCTGGAAAGGTAAAACTCTATGTAAATTGAATGTATTATGTAATAAAAATAGCATAGTGTTATTTTACTTGCCTAAACAATTAAGGGCGTTTTTCACTAATTCAACTGTCAAATGATCAAACAGCGGATTCCCATAGCAAATCCGCGATAGCAACAATTTCTCCATTGTAAAGTCGCGACTGCGACAATTTTCTATAGTAAAGTCATGACTGCGACAATATTCTCACTGTAAAATTGCAACTGCGGCAGAAGCAGTCTATTGCGACTGTCTTTAGATGGCGAATTCACACCTATACGCAACAATTCGTACATTAGTGAATAACCCCCTAAATTGTTTTATAAAATAATGTTGTCATTACATGAAAACAGTATATCTTTAAAGCAAAATGGTCAATAGTGACAAGAGGATGAGTAAAAAGGAGGGTATTGTGAAAAGTTTTACTTATGTATGAGTTTATTTTTTACAGAAAAATTTAAAAATTCTAGTGTAGCAAGATCTGACAATGTCCATGAAAGAGCATCTGAGATTAGTAAAGGTATTCTAGGATTGTCGGCATAACCTGTTGGCCAAAAATAACAAACTTTTGGGGAAAAAACCATCTACTGAACAACTGTGTTTGTAGAAAGGTGTGTGTGCAAATTACTGATTGTAATGATTATACCGGAAATTGTGGAGAAGGAGGCTGCTGGTAGGAAAGACAGAGAACTTGGCGCTAGCTAATCTCTGGGCGCGGAGTCTAAGGTACTCTCCGGTCTTCACCTTTAACCCCCGCAAGGGGGTACTGGGCTTTGCTGCCAAGAGTACCAGGTCGCGACCCCAAAGGTAGCTGTTCAATGGTGGTTCACAGTGAAGTAGGAATAAAGTACAGGTGACCAAAAAAAAACTATAAAAGGCGCAAACAAAACAGAAAGACACTGGATAGTGCCTTATCAAAAGATTACATACAAAAGAAACATATCAAAACAAGCAGGAATGCAGAGAGGTATGTCTTGGTCACAAGTAATGGCAGGGATATACAGAGTAGCAAGCTTTGACTTTAATAACTAAATGTAAACTAGCTGAAACTAGCAGAGCCCAAAAGTCTAAACAGACAGACTTTATATTCATGCGCAGGGTCTGGAGCGTGTCTGCCTTATATAAGCAGAGAGGCAGGTGCACTCTGGCCCCTGCGCACACTAGGCATGCGCCCTCGTGACGTCCCCATGGCCCGTCACATGACCGCATGCTGAAAGCACCAATAGTGCGCCAGCGATAGACGCACGCTCGCAGGGAGGATCCGCGCTGAAACGAATGCCGGTAAGTATTCTTTACACCAGTGGTCGGCAAAGTGCGGCTCGGAGCACACTTCCGAAGCCATGCCCAAGCTCCGCCCATGACCACTGATGGCTCTTCTGATTGGCCTTCCGTGGTCATGTGGTCGGGAGAGGGCACGCCTCCCTCCTCCAGCGACTCACAAGATAGTTGTCGCCACTGAAGGAGGGAGTAAATTAGCTCCCTCCTCAGACAACTTTGCCGACCCCTGCCTTACACTGATAAAGCAATGTTATCTAAGAGGATATTTCTGTCAAAGTGCTTCTGCCATGATATATCAATGGTATTCTAAGAGTGTACTATTTTGTTAGAATTTGCTCAGATGTATCTAATATTTTCTAATTCAGAAGGAAACTGTTGCCATCCCAAAAGTTGTTAGAGTATAACGTGGGGATTATTAAAGGAATTAAATAATAGTTTGAAATCAATGTAAAATGCAATAATTTTAATACTGTGACTATTTTTTGATATCGACCTTTATTGGACGCAAAAATTTTTAAGCGTTTAAAGTTGCAACTAAAATAATTTGCCATCAAAGATTAATTTCAATACACAGCTTGGTATAACACTCAAATTCTTCATGGAGGCGATCCTATAAACCAGGGGTGGGCAATTATTTTTCTCATGTGGCTGCATGAAAGGTTTGGGTGGTTTTAGAGGGCCAGAGTGGTGTGTCTAGCTTGCCAGCATCTATGGCAGTTGGTCACACACCCCCTTCTCCGTTTTTGCATGCTCAGGCAGACTGGTCGGAGATTGTTGGAGGGCAGGATGTGGCCCGTGGGCCATATAATGCCCAGGTCTGCTATAAACTAACAAGATCATCTAAATACACTCAATACACCTGATTACATGTGTACTACACAGGGTTTCTCTCAGCTGTCCACCATGTCCAGTTTCATCTCAGGGATACTTTGCAAGTCATAGGCCAGATTTATACTTCAATTCAGTGTTATATGACTCAGGACTTTGACAGCCTCTATTTTATTAACCCCAGCAGGTTCCAAACCACTCAATTGAGACTCATTTGCAAATGATGAACCAAAGTAATTTCTGTGTCAGAATTCTGCCTAAAACTGGACCCAAGGTGGAACAAGCAACATGTGGGGGTTATTAACTAAAGTCCAAATTGTTGCGTATAGGTGTGAATTCGCCAGATAAAGACAGTTGCAATAGGCTGCTACTGTTGCAGTCGCATCTTTATAATGAGAATATTGTCACATTTGCGACTTTATTATGGGAAAATTGTCGCAATCTTAACATTAAAAAATTGTTGCTATCGGAATCTGCTGTTTGCAAATTCAACTGTCGAATTTGCACCTTAGTGAATAACCCCCAATATTTGGACAGAAACCCAAACAAACCAGTGTTCATTAACAAACCCTTTTGAGACTCTGGACTTTCTGTTGCTGACTGAAAGGACAATGAAGCAACCCACAAACAGTGATCAAAAACCAACAAGGCAACCAAATAAAAATACAGATATAGTCAGACAGGCCAAATTCAGGATATCAGAGATTAGGATTGTCAAATAACAGACTGGAGTCTGTACAAGGAATAAGCACACTAACAAAGTCTTATGTGGCTCTCAGAAATGAGTAGACCAGCTTGAGCAAAGACTGGAGGAAATGACCTCACATTTATAGTCCAGGATAACAGGAAACAAGAAGCACCTGTGTAAACAACCTATGGGTGTGCAATCATAAATCAGCATCAGGCTATTGGACAGCAAACCCAGAAAACAGTGGCTCACAGAGCAAAAGCTCAAATGGAGGACCAACAGAGCTGCCACTGCTAAATAATGAAGTAAACCAATCAATTATTGGTTGTTTTTAACAAGCTAGTTTATGATTTGTCAAATTTCTTGTGAAAGCCTTGTTCAACACCTTGAAGCATTTTGATCCTCCCTATGTTTTAAGTTTTACAAACTTTGATTTCTTGCTGCCTTGGCTATGAGCTTGAGATCCTGGTTTGTTTTAACTCAGAGTCTGGGCCCTAGATAACAAAATGTAGACTACTTTGTACAATATATATGTTCAATTGGGCTTGATAAAGAAGACTTCCCACCAGCAGCATTGACCTAACAAACTAGGAGTTACAACAATACATTTCCATGTTGCATTTCTCAAGGGATAACTACAATATGATGACTAAGTACACTGGTAGGGGATAATGACTTTTGATGTTTTGGAATCATCAAACTGGATTGTTACAAATAATAGGTACAGTATCAATATCTGGCTTTTTTATACTTTCAAATGTTTTAGATACATACTGGTACCTTGACAAATGGTTTCATTGGGAAAAGATACCTAAGGACTATGCAATTATGCTTTTATAAATATTTACAGACTTGTGACACATCTCCTTAACTTACCTGTATGGCCCCTCTTAAGAAAGCTGATACTGGAAATGGGTAACCTTATTTGACTATATCTCAGTCAGTATCGATGAAGGCAACTAGTTTCCAGGGAGGTGGATATTTTCTCCTTGTAGCAGTCACTGTTGGCTTTCAGAGAGACCCTTTAAGAGTCATAAACCAGAATAGCAATCAAACCAATAGCATTTATAGCTGTAAACTAATGGTTTAAATAGACCTGGAGATTAAAATTTGCAGTGCACTGGTGAAAAGATTTGAAGAGGTACACCAGAAGAGTTCAGCACAGTCCCATGCAAAAAAACAACAGACAACAAAGAATAAACCTAGGAGCTTCCTGCCAAGCAATACAAAAGCAAGGCCACAGATCTCCAGGTCAAATAACCGAAAAAAATTATATATACATACAAACCCATGCCATAACAAACACACTGGTATGTTAGACCAGTATTATTATCCAACACTAGATAAATTGCTGTTAGAGTTGAAAGATCCAAGGTCGGTTGACAAAACCAGGAAGGATGTAGGGTTGTAGGCAACAGTGGGGGTTTGTATTAGAATACCTGGATACTAGTAATAAAAATAATAATGTAATAGCCTTTTCCAAAAGCCAAGTATGATCCCTGCACAGTGTTTTTCCCATTTTTATCTGCAAAGCTTTAAGGGCATAAAAATGTCTGAAATGTGACAGAGAGTTCTTTTTTTCCAGCTATTAATATTGACTTTTGATATTTGGCATAAATTTCAAACAGGACTGTAACTGAACTTTAGTCAGTGTTATTTTGTATATTATACAGTTTCTCCCTGGGTCTGAGATGAGTAATGTAGTTCTTAATAAAGCGCAGGTTCCTTCGTTGGAGAACCGTGCAGTCTCCCAAAAATATACTCACAATTATGGATAGGAAGAAACCAGGTGCAAGCAGTTGTGCTGCAACCCTTTATTGGGTAAAAGTGAAAATACTACATGTTTCAGGCATCCAGCTTTTATTTTGAACTAGAATGATGTTGTTTTTCTGCCTGTTATGAACAAAACATTTCAATATAAAGGTTTTTTTGGGGGGGAGTTAGTCCTATTCTCTTGTGTTTACAATACCAAAGTGGTAGATTGGTTTCTGCCCCTTTAGTAAAATAAAGGAAGATAGAAACAGCCTCAATGATTATCACTGAAAATAATTAACAAGGTTAATTGTTTAGTTCAGTTCACCTAGGATTATGCTCATTTCATGTCAGTTTAGAATGGGAAGCCCAGAGTCTCAACAGTTAGTTCAAAATTTATTGTTCAGGCAGTAATGCCCACTGTTCCATCATGGCAACCACTGAGAGTCAGCAAGTGAGTTGTAACCTTTAATGTACTGTATTTGCTGGCGTATAAGACTACTTTTTAACCCCTGAAAATCATCTGAAAAGTTGGGGGTCATCTTATACGCCGGGTATCACTTTTTTCTCTCCATTGATGTCACTTCCTGTGAGCGACAGGAAGTTTAATCATTGCTGGGGAGGAAACGCTATAGGGCTCAGCACAGACAGCTGGGTAACAGAGGAGCTAGGTAAGGAGAGAGAAAAGGAGGGGGGCGAGCACTAAGATAGCGCCTTCCTCCTTCAGAGGGTAGTGCTTGTAGGAACAGTACAGTGTGATGGTGCTCTGATAATCTTGGAGACAGGGAGGGCTGGGCAGGCAGGGAGAGCTGACCAATCCAATCAGGATTTGCCTTGGAAGAGGGGTAGTCTTATACGGCGAGTATATTCCAAACTCTATATTTTAACTGGAAAAGTTATGGGTCGTCTTATACGCCCAGTCTTCTTATATGCCGGCAAATACGGTAATTGTACTTTATCATGGGAAAGAATGCTATAGGGTATAGAAAGACAACTTTGAATACAGTTGAAATGTTTTGCTTTGTTGCTTCACATTGTGCTGCTGATGGTATAAGAACTTTTACCAATGATTTCTATTCTGCAAATAAGTGCTGGTGCTTTACATTACACACACTTCCCTGAGTTATTACAGATTGTATTAAATCCCCCTTTCATTGTACCTGCATCCTCATGTCCTCTCTACTGTTGTTATTCTTTATATAAACTTTCCCTTTAGTTTCCTTTGCATTTATTCTCCCTTTTCCTGACACCTCCCTGCGATTTAATCTGTTTGGCATGCTTGCTGTAACTTGTCTAGGCAAGGACAAGGGTTTTGCAGTATAATGTTAATCATCTAATTTCTTGGCATGGCCAACTGATAATCCCTTTCTCACTAGAAGCCATTGCTAGTGTATGATTTGGTGCATTTCCTATTCATTAGTGCAAAGACTACAAGAACTTACACTCATGCTGCACTGTGAAACAAAGAAAACCAGCATTCCTGATTTGTCATCATTTCTTATTTCAGGGTTTATACCCTAAACTTGTCATAGGGGTTTCATATGTCACATGCCAGTTCTATGGACTGGATTCTCTATCTTTTTATTTGTAGTTAATTACCTTTTACCAAGCCTTTACTGTCTACCTAGGTTGACTTATGATCTGACTGTCTATTAGTACCATTAACTCTTTATGTCCAATCAGGGTTGACTCAAAAATTGCAGGGTTTAAATTAAATAAAACATTTCTGGGCCTCCATACATAAGGCCACAGTATATCTATTAATATATTCAATATTGATTTTACTAAGTAAACTGTATATTGATGAACCTGCAGCTGTTAATACATAGAGGGTGTTAAGTAAATAAAATGCTGGAGGCTTTAGGCAATTGTTTATTTTATTTTTTATTTTTGGCCTAAAGAATAAGCACAATATCCTTGACATTAATGCAATCAATGAAAAATTCACAACTATATATGTACAATTAGGAGGCCCCTGCCCCAGATCCCTCTGGGAGGACCTGCTTGAGAGGAAGGAACTGGAATGCAGGCACCTACAAGTAGGTTTTTAGTTAGTGGAAGGTGTGAGGTGTGGTAGGTGCACTAGATGGGTTTTAGGCCAGCTGGTATCTTTGCCCAGCAAGAAGTGATCAAGGGCTGGATCCCAGAGGTTGAAAGGTGAACATCCCACCCTACCCTCAGTTGGTCCTCCACCGTTCTGGAAATGAGAAGCAGAGGCGTGCAAACCTGCAATCAGTTTGTCTACATTAGCAAGCCTTTATTGTATGAATCTATTCAGTTAATAAAAGTTACCTGCAGAGTGAATTAAAATGAATCCCTGGTGCCCAGTCATTGTGTGATTATAACCTACTATATTCAACTTCTGACCGGGAATGAAGATCCTTTGTAGCTGTATCAGTTTTTGTAGTACTTAAGGGGGCCTTAAGTTAAACCCCTGCTCAAAATAGTGTTACAAATAAATATATCTCTTTATTAAAACCATCTGCCTTTCTTTCTTTACCAATCTAAAGCATATGTTCCAAGTTCTAAATCCAGGCATGACTTATCACATATATGTTAGATTAGAGAACTGTGATTGCACCAGTATAGTTACATTAAAGTATCAGTGCTACTTTATTTATATTGCTGTGTTTACCTTTTCTCTGGACAAGACCACCACAGAAAATCACAGGGTTTCCCCATAACTTACGATAAAGAGTCCTATAATATAATAGTGCATTTTGTTACCTCAGTTGCATAGAAAGATGCAAAGTTACATTGCTTAGTGCTCATCTCGGACTGACAGGCCGAGTTGAATAGACCCCTACTACAACAGCATATCATCTTGTTGGCATCCCCACCTCTAGGAGGAAGATATTATAAGGAGCATGTAGCTGGAAAAATGCATTGTGTGCCTCACCTTCTCTTAATGAAAGCTTTCAGGTGGTTTTACTGACTACTAAATATTTCAGAACAGTTTCTGAAAATTGGCTTTTCTGTTCAAAATGTATATTTGTATTATTTATATATATATAATGTAAAAATGAATCTTACTTGTTAACATTAGGAATGTTAGAAATGCCACTGAGCTGGGGTATTTAACCTGTGTGATTCTGTCACGGATTATCACAAAGCATTTAGGGGGGGTTATTGACTAAAGTGAGAATTTGACTGTTGAATTCTCAAACAGCGGATGAGTTGTGCTTTGGAAGCACACTGCAGATCCACAGGAGGCAGGTTATCAGGCTGCAGAGCAGGAACACCAGAAACAACCACTAGCAAGAAGAATTATAATTGACACTTAACTTTGGAGAACTTTGAAATGCAAACAATTCTAGCTGCAAATTATAATAAAAGCGATGGTTGGTCATTGTCTTGCAGGCAATGTATTCACAGCAGCTGCAAACATTCACATTGGAGGATTCTAGAGCATGGACAGGGAGCTATCAGCACAGTCTGTTTATCTGACATCCAATGAAAGTGGTATATTTATATTTATAATCACCTGCAAAAAAAACACAAGCGAGGCAAGTAAAATATGGTTGTCAGATTTGGGACGGGGTTGGGAATTTCTTTAAAGACTGCAGGTGTTACACTTATTATTATGTTATTACTTTACCTTGTGTTGGCAGTGGTGGGGGGTATATATTTAATGTGTGGCCTAATAGAAACAATTGATTTTATTATGTTGTTGTTTTTTCCTATAGATAATAATAATCCCGATCCACACTCATGTTTTCCAGTTCGAGTGGAAAAAAACTGGAGGTAATGTAGTCAATGATCTGAATCAGTTGACTGAACAAATAAAACTAGGGTGGAAGCAGACAGTGTCATTTTGCGTAGTCTGTTAAGAATGCAACACAGAGGTATATTGTAATCAGGATAAAGAGCATGTGCCACTTTTTACACCTCAAACACCTTTTTCTGGCAGTGGAAGGTATTGTCAGCTCTATGATACTGAAGCTTGCATTTACTTGCGATTATCTTGTAACGTACCTACCTCTGTAATTTTTTTTTTTTTTTTTTTCTTTTGCAAATCTGGACTATGTATTTTTTGACAAATAGGTCATGGACTGTGTTAATTTCTTATTATCCTTTCTTCTTCTTTGTTCACACACGATTGTATTCCCATACATGATTGCAACTTGATAATAAAGTTTGCTGATGACATTACACTGTTGGGTCTGATAAAAGGGGATGATGAGACTGCCTACATGCGAGAGGTCCAGAACCTTGTATCTTGGTGTGATCAAAATATGTTGTTGGTTAATGCATGAAAGACTAAAGAGATAGTAGTGGATTTCAGAAGAGGTGTATATGGGTATCCCCCAGTTCTTTTCCATGGGGTTGAATTAGAGCGAGTAGATAATTTCAAGTTCCTTGGAGCCTTTAGTTCCCCTTTAAATGATGGAATTTCTGCTGAAATCCCACAAAGACAAACCTTCCAATTTTATATAAATATTTATTATGCAGAGATGTGATTGTAGCTTGAAGCAGCAAGAATGTAACTCTTAAGCTGTTCCATAGAATCAGATTAACTTTATATGGAAATTACAGCTGTAATTTTCATCTGTAATGACATTGCTATATTTCAGTATGAGCATTTAAAAAAAACAATTGTGTAAGAATGGTGCATATCTTGTTAATCAAACACTTGCAAACAACTCTATCCAGTGCCGGCTCTGCCATTAGGCAGAGTAGGCAAATGCTAGGGGCGCCTCCTGC